>JAASFY010000847.1:0-14901 GCA_023334035.1 Globisporangium okanoganense
AGAGCGTGTGCGATTTGAGCAAGCGTGAAGCCCTTGGATCGAAGGCGGAAACAGGCATTGCGATCAGCTTGAGCTCTCATTGAATTCTATATTTTCCAAAAAAATAGGAAATGTGGACATTCTCGGTGCCTTTCATAATAAGCTTGCGGGTTTGAGAATGTACAGATCATATAATTATTCAGTTGACAAAATCTGGTGGTCAATTCCCAGCATTTTATAGTTTTTTCTTGGATTTGCTCTCGCCTACTATCTTGGAAATACCCTGTTCTTTCAAAACGAAACTCATGAAATATCCATCATTCGGATACTTGTCAACAAACTTGTTTCATTTTCTCCGAGCCGCCTTGGGAGCCCACTACCAATTGGAGCGCAGCAGAACCCACAAGCCTTATAGCCTTATCGGGAATGACTCGCGACTGCCTTCTACGTGCTGGACGAGTCTCCACGCTCGTGATCGGCTGCAGCACTGCTATCGCCATATTGGTTCACAAGTGGAGACCGTGTGCCCTCACCTCGCCGAAGTATTATCTCGCACTCGGCTATTGGTTTGTGGTGCTGATCCTCGTCGCCTGTGTCTCTTTGCTGATGGTGACCGCCAGGCACCCACCCAAGTTGGCTAAACGAGGGATAGCTGTTGCGATGGCGTTGACGGTTGGGCTCGTCCTCACGACGTGGCTGTTGGCTCCCAGTAAATTGAACGGCGACTCTATCGATCAAGATCTCTGGCCGGCAACCGACCAAGATAGCTACGCTACTCGCTCGCTGTTTGACGACGCCTACTGCCGAGTACGAGCCAGCCTCCTGTGCTTATCGAGGGATCGCACAGAGGAGCTCATGGGCATGTTTGGTGAACCGGATCGAAACTTCCAGCTGCTGGGCGTAACGTGGCGTCTTGAGGCGAGCAACCGCTTTGAAAACGCGTTCTTCGGCTGTCAGCATGTGCACGTGACGACGATTGAAAACGGGAAGACGGCTCAGAAGTTTTTGGATAACTATCAGCTGTCGGAATTGGTCACTGGAAATGCATCGACGAGCGCTGCTGTTGATCCCTGGTGCGGCGAATATCTGCTGGTCGCAAGCGGTGTCACGAAAGCTACGGCAGTTGAAGCACCGAGTCATTTGGCACCCTCAAGCGCGTTTGAAGACGTGTTTGAAGCTGTTCTCACTGAACGGAGAGCGCAGCGACAGAGCAATGTGAATTACCAGCATTTGCTGGCAATCGGATGCGCGTGGTTGGTGCTGATGGCGTGGAGCTGGTGCAGACTGCGCTTCCCGATTGAAGACGTCGAGCCAGCGTCGCCGCTGAACCAAGATGATGAGCAACCAGATTATGTGTGCGAGGAGTTGAAGCCTGAACTATTGGCTGAGAGTGTTGCGGCTGTGGCTGAGGAGTCGGTCGACCGGCGTTGTCTCAAGGTATCTCAAGACGACGAATTCCACTTTGTCCAGTGTGGTGATGACTCAGAAGCAGCTTCTCGAGAGAGTGAACGAGCGAACTAGCGATCAATTCTTCTACCAGAGAAATCGAAAACAGTTATCCTCGCGCTCTTGGTGAGTTTATCTTTTGTCGAGTTATTCCATTCCGATGGTAGCGACCGGTTTCATTTTAAGGCGAATCCCACGAAGTGAGTGTGCGGAAGCGGGTTAAGCTACTAATATCCGTTTGGGGTTTGAAATGACAGATACCGAATTCACCAATTTTGCACTGCAAGGAATTCAGCTCTCGAACGATGACTCCTGGTTGCCACGTGAGAATGTTGCTACTTGTTCAGCACCGTAGCTACAGTTCATATATACTGAAGTATCCATTTGTCACAAGTCTACGGCTCTTTTGCTCCGAAATCTGAGTGCGTCTCAATTCCCGCCTTTGATGAAGCCAGACTCACCAAGGTAGCAATTTCATGTACGATATTACTGGAGAATAGATTTGACATTCCGACAACAAAGGTTTTTATTTTTTCAAAATATGCAAAGTATTCGATTTAACGTAACTAGATTTCTGAAATCTCAGCACAGGAAGAGCGACCAGGTCCAGAAACCCGCAAACGTTACACCACAGAGCGCCGCGAACCAGAGGAGACAGTCCATCAAATGGCGATTCGCCCACTTGTTCAACAATTTCTCCACCATCACTCCGTGTTCACTCGATGGCCGCACTCCATCCGCACTCTTCGTTGCTTGCTGAGCTGCAACCACCGTCGATTGTCCATTTCCAATCGACGGCACGAGAAAATCGGGCTCGTCACGAGGACCCCGTGGACGTGCGCAGTTGGGACATGGACATGAAGTATGAGGCGCCTGGACGCTCGCCTCTGACCTCACTGGAAATCGGCTCGCTGGACCAAGGAGCTGCATTGTTGACAAATCTTGACTTGGCTGTAAAGCGCCTCAAAGAGGCTACGTCGTCGCTGCTTGCAGTCGTGGGGGCGTCCCTGCGCACGCTCGCTGTCCGGTTCATGTATAGATTTGACCTTCCGTTAATGGTCATTGCGGTCCGATGTCCGAATTTGGAGATGCTCGCAATCCGCAGTAGGTGGAGCGGAGTTGATTTATTCGTTGCTCGCCGGTTCGTCTCCTGCACTGAGCTGCTGCCTCGCCTGCAATACCTCGCGCTGGACATGTTTTACCCTGTCCAAGCGATGCTGCTGGAAGTGATGACAAAATCTCCACAACGCGCTCTGGACGAGCTGCGAGTCTGCTCCAATTTTGGCCACCGCGATCGGTTTGAGCTCTGTGAGCAGCTCCTGCAGACGAACAAGCAGGTGGAACGGGTCCACTTGTACTCTTGCTGCGGCCACTCGCCTCACGACTTGGTCAGCCGGTACGACGGCGAGGCTCTGATGAAGAATGAGCGATGCATTCGAGGCCGCGTCGCGTTTCTCAACACCATGTCGGCGAAGATCGCTGCTGCTGAAGCCACCTCGACCGCGGATGTGTAGACGCGGCTCTCGATTCGAGGCTTGCTGCTGCTGATTTTCGAGTTTGCGACTGCGCGTCGATCGCTGAGCTGGAGTCCGTTGTCGAGGGAGGCGAGCATGTTCCCAGGGGGCGACTGAGTGAGTGAGTGTGAGTGAGCATATCCAGAGAGGATTTTAGTGACGTTGTCAGAGGAGTGAGTGAGTGTTAGTACATGCAGTGCTTTACTGGGATCTCGACCCTCAGACCTTGCAATTGTCGACATATCCGATATGTTTGTTGAAAATTGGTTGATTCTGAGGTGTACATGTATCCTTGGATGCAAGGCAATATCTCGATGCTCACGAATCAGATCGTGAACTGTAGCTGTAGCATGATGCAGAGTACGTGGTTCTGGGAATGGAGTTTCAAGTGTGCAAACGTTTATTACAATTTAAAGCTGGCATCCTACGCGGCGTGAGGCATTGCTCATCTCGGGGGTCGACTGCAATAACAAATATACTTTTTTCCTTGCTCGAAAATGAGCACTTACTTGACATCTCGTCCAGTATCCATTCGTCCGTCCATTCCATCGTGACGCTTGGGTCACCTGCCGATCGTTTGTATTTCTACGTATATTAATATTTTCGAAAGCATCCATATATCCAGTCAGTACATTTCAGCTTCCCTGTGCTCTACCAACCCATCGAGCCACAGTCAGATCGAGAGCGACAGCTTCCAGGTCCCCGCAAACAAAAATGCGAGCAGCGACACATTGCACAGAAGTATATCAGGATCACGTCGATGTTTCCACGCCTTTACCAGTTTGTCCAACATCGATCCATGCTCAGTCGAAGGACGGCCACCAACTCCTCTTTTATCCGCTTTTTGAGCTGCAGCAGCCTCCGAATATCCATTTCCGAGAGTTGCGATCACGAAATCGTCGCACCACGCTACCACTTGACCGCGTCTGGTGCTGTTGTGACTGGATTCCTCACGGGCTTTGAGAAATGCGCGATTCTTTGAAGAGAGCTGTCCGTTGTTCTTGAGCAGGAGGTGCTGGCAAGTGTGCAACGCGTTGTGTAGGGTCTCTGAGTTACTCTCCATGCTGCAAATCCAGTTGTTCTTGGTCGTCTTCGTGCCGCCAAACATCTTGATAAATTTGTGCACGTTTCGTTCTTTGACACGGACCTCGAGAGCGCGCATGGCAGCAGTATTAATAGTCCGAGTCGAAAATCGCAGTCATCGCTTCGTCGCGGTCACAGGCTCAGACCTGAGTTTTTGAAGATACCTTTTTGTTTGCATCTCGTTGCTGACAACACGACGAGTCCACCGAGTGATGAGATATTCGAAACAAACAAACAAAAATCGGACAAACCAATTTCCAATAAACTTAGGCATGAAATATCGGATATTTCGACAATTTCATAACTTAGAGTCCAGGATATATGTTTGCTGTAGAGCTATTTGCAAAGGCAGATAGGCCAACTCCCTTCGACTTCATTAGCTAACACGAAATGACGACTACTACAATTCAGCTCCCCGAGCTCGTGAACTAGCAGTTTTCTAATTCTCGACACGCACCTTTCGCCTCAACACTGCAAACGCAAAGATGATGGCAATCAGCTCTCTGCTTAGCTTCCGCATACTCGCGACATGTGTCTCAGCTGCTGCTGAACCGAAGACGACACTGAGAAACGCCCAGCGTCTTTGTATCGCTCTGATTTCCCTCACGACCGGTTGCCCGTCGTATCGCTGCATCAAATCTACAATGTCCTAATTCGTGCGATCGGGATTGTGCCACACGTCGGACAGTGAGAAGACCACGCGCTCGAGCGTCTCGTTGGCTGTGAGTACTACATGCGCAAACTGCACAAGTCTACATCTGTGCGAGTACTCGACAATGTCGCATAGATGGAGCTGCTTGAGCGAGTTCACCGCCGGGTACAGGTCAGCCCGCGACAGCACGTCTTGCAGCGCGTGGGCGTTGATGAGTTGCCAGTTGAGCGTGAGCGACTCGAGGTTCCGCGTCGTCGTCTCGGAGAAAAATGTCTTCAATGCCTGGCCTCTGATGTCCTTGTACGTGCTCATGAGCGACAGTGACTTGAGGCCCGGGCAGTAGAGCGAGAGTTTGTTGAGAAACCCGGTCGGCATCGGGTACAGACGAACGGAGAGTTCTTCCAGTAGCTCACCAACCCCAACTAAAAACAGCAGTGCCTTGGTGCCCGAGAAATTCCCGTTGAGCTCAAGCGACGTCAGCGCAGGTGCGATACTGGGGTGTGGGTCGCTGGTGCCAACTGAGAGTAGCCACGGCTTGATATTCACGATCTTCTGCTTCGAGACCCAGCCAAAGCCAAACCCAGGAACCAGCACACGCTTCCACGAATCGTGGCCTTGAGTACTCGGATCACAAATCTCGAGCTCGGCTTCTCGTTGTAAGGTCACCAGCTGCGCTGCTTTGCTGTCAGGGTCAGCCCGGACCGTCGCGTTTGCCTTTGTTCGAGCAACCCACAGCCTATTGTGCGTGGTATCACCGCATGGGCGCTCTGATTCTACATTGGCTGTCTTGGTTCGCTTGCGCTTCTTCTTGCTGGCTTGAAGGTGCATGAGCTCGTTCAATTTCGTGACCGAGAGCAGATTCATTGGCAGCACATCGGCAGCGTTTGGCTGTGAAGCGCGCTGCTCCAGAATTTCTATCACTTGCTGCGTCATCTGCTGATGGTGCTGCGCGAGGGCTTGCAGCGAGTTTGCGTGCATGAGCTCGAGAGTTTCCATCGTGTCAGGGCCAAACTCGCAGTTGCGGAACGCGAGCTTGCGCCAGCTAGAGCTCGTCTTCGTCCTCGGATGGAAGATCGCGTACGCGAGCCAGCTGAGCTCGAGCTTTGTGAATCTCCACGAATGCCTCCCCGCCGGACCCCGCTCACTGCGTAGCACCGCTCCGACAAGCTGAAGCGTGTGGATCGACTGCGCGTACGGCAGAGCTGAGCACAAACACGCCAAGCGGCGGGCGTCCATACTGCATTCATGCAGGGTCAGCACCTGCAACTTGGTCGGACGCTGCGTATCGAGCACTGAGTTGAGGGACAACGGGCGACATGCATGCTGTACTTGGAGAGCTTGGGCAAAAAATCGACCAAGCGCTGCTAGTGCAGCGATATCGGCATCACCATTCAACCTGCTGGCATTTGCGGCTGGCAAGGCAATGTGGACCAGGAAACTCTCCGCACGACTCACATGGATGCTTGCGAGTGAGTTGCTGAATGCCTGGAGCTCTGTGCTGGTTCACAGGATGATCTCCGAGATGTCGGCGCTTCCAAGCTGGAGCTCGAGCTGGATGCGGTTGTCATGAGTTGTCATTGCGCAGATTTGCTTCGAAAGTGTGATATTCAATGCCGGTGAGGAAGTGAGCCGAGTTATTCAGAAGCCGCCGTTGAGGCACACGTCTCAGACAAAGAATGGCCACTCATTAAGTTCATAAAAATCCACATTCTGTCGCAAAAATATCTGAACTTTGGTGTCGAAATATCCGATTGTTGTGTGTCTGATTTTTAGGAAATTGGTTGGCCGATTTAATAGGAAATTGGTTGGCTCGTGCGGATGTCGTTCGTTCCTCGTGAGAATAGTCCACCTCCTTACTTTTCAAAGAGCTTCTCGATCGAGTTGCCGAACTTGCCGTCGAAGAAGATCTCCGTAGGCGCCAGGCGCGGCGTCGTGTCCGTGCGCTGCGTGCCTGGCTGTGGGTACCCACAGCAGATTACGACGGGCACCGAGTATCTGTCTGGAATGTCGAGTGCGCTCTTCAGTCGCAGCTCGTCAAAGCCTTCCATGGGGCACGTCGCGAGGCCGCTCGCCTGGGCAGCGTACAGGAACGTGGTCGCCGCGAAGACAGTTTGCTTGTACGACCACGCAATCGTGGGCACGTTCGACGGCACGGCCTTCAACGGCGAGACCGTGGCCGAGATGAGTGCGCGAACGCCACTCGCGAGCTGCCCCTCGCCCGAGAACAGGCGCAGGTAGTGCGGCAGGTTGTTGACCTCCGCTGTGCTCGAACCGTTGTCATACATGAGCTTCTGGATGTGCGGCACGCGGCGGCTGGGCTCTGTTACGACATATCGCAAGTGGACAAATGTGGTTAGTGGTTACGAAGAACAGCACAGCAATACGAATAACGTACCGAGGTCCGCAGCGAACACGACGACAACCGGCGCTTCTTTCACTTTGCGGCCGTTCGTGGCCAGCATCGCGTCAGCGAGCTTCTCGCGGTCCGCCTGCTCGCGCACGACCACGCACGCGTACGGCTGCATGTTAAAGCCCGACGGCGCGCGCTGGTAGTAACGACAGACAGACACCAACGCAATCAACACACATACATAGCAATATAAGAACGGGAGCACACCACCACTACCATGCACTCCATCACGTACACACAAGAGTTGTTACCTGCGTTAGACGCAACACTTCGGCGAGCGTGGCGTCTGGGACCGGGTCCGCCGCAAAGAACCGCACAGATGAGCGTGACGAGATCGCCTTGCGCAGCAGCGCCTGCGCGGCTGCGAGCTCTTCGTCATCGTCGCTACCAGCAGATGCAGATGCAGATGCAGATGCGCTGAGGCTTCGTCGCGTGCCGCTGGTGATCGCAGCGGCGCGCGCGCTCGTCATGCGCATCAGCATCGTCGTCGTCGTCAATTTGAGCATCTTTCGATTGCGTTGATGATGGCACAAAATGCGGCTGCGCGAGTACCTCTCTAAATCAATATCGTTATTTGGAGGTGTTTTTACCTCTCTAATCGAATAAATAGGGACAAGATGCCTTGGACCGGTTAAGTTCGGGAATATTCGGGAAGGCACCAAAGCCATTTGTGTTTTTTGACATCCATCCAACGCCATTTACGAAAAGTGAGCACCAAGAACTCACGAGCCGCACGCTCTTCACACTTCCACAGGCAGCAACAGCAGCAACAGCAGCAGCAGCGATGGCGGACCCGAACAAGTGGCTCGGGCTCATGAAGTGGAGCATGAAGTACTCGGACGGCACGGCGCCGTCGACGTTCCGTGAGATCACGAAGGAGGACCGCGACTTTCTCGAGAAGGTGCTCAAGGAGGGCGTGATGGACGAGGGCGAGCGCATGCGCCAGATCCTGCGCATCCTGGGGGGCGAGCACCCAAACACCGTGTTCGCCAAGGACGACGAGGACGAGGACGACGCCGAGCAGAAAAAGCAGATCGAGGAGGCCACGGACGAAGAGCTCGCCGACTACAAGGACGCGCTGCTCGACGAGCTGCTCACACGCGTGGATCAGATCGACAACGCCATGAACTTTTGCAAGATGAAGGGCCTGCCCGTGCTCATCGCCCTCATGCAGCACAACGACCGCGTGTCGACACGTGCGCTCGCCGCTGAAGTCGCGTCGGTCGTCGTCCAGAACAACCCGTTCTGCCAGAACGCCGCGGTCGAGTGCGGACTTATCGAAGTGCTCTGCGCGCTCGCCGTGGACAATGACGCGACGTGCCGCGCCAAGTCACTGCTCGCGATATCGTGCCTCGTGCGCCACCACGCGGCAGCCGAAGCGCGCTTTCTGGGCGAGAGCTGCAAGGGCCTGAGCATCCTGGAGAGCTTCCTCGAGGACGCGGACCTGCGGCTGCAGCGCAAGGCGCTCTTCTTCGTGCGCTACTTGATAGGCAGTTCGACGGAGACGGCCGACGTGTTCCTCCACAACGAGTTCTTCATCCCGACGGCCGCGCGTCTCATCGCGAACGACGACATTGACCTGAGCGAGAGCAGCATCGAGGCGCTGACCGAGTTCGCGGCCCTGGGCGCATCGTTCACAGACAAGTGCAAGCAGCCGCAGTACGCGCTCGTCGAGGCGTTGGGCGACCGCATCCAGCAGATCGACCAGATGAACGCCGAGGAGAAGGAGTTCCACCAGGAGATCGCCAACTTTGCCCGAAATCTCAAGACGATCCTGAGTGCCTAGCGAGATAAGCCATTTCATCCCATCCATATCCCAAATACAGTGCATAAATTGCGTCTATTTCTTAAAGTAGGTCCGCTGCAGCTTCTGCGCGACGTACTGCACGGTCTTGACGGCGCCGGCGGTCGCGATACCCTTGATACTCTGCGTGCGGCTGTAGCGGTTCACGATCGACGCGACGGCGCGCCGCACGTGCTTCTTCGTGGCCGCGCGGTCCGTCATTGTCACGTCAAAGGACTTGCTCTTCCGCATGCGCTGCAGCACGTTCGCTGGCATGGACTCGAGTAGCGTCTGCTGCACTCGCTGGTCCAGCGTGTTGGCCACGAGCACGCTGTTGTCTGTGATTGAGCGGGTCACGAACGGCGAGTTCTGATAATTAAATGCACACACAAGGTTACTGACTGAAATGGCGAGGTGACAAAATGGAGGGAGGCTGTGCTTATTTGATAGTAAGGTTACCTTGATTTTGTTGCTGTAGAGCTTCTGGAAGGCGTCAAAGTTGCCGTCGACGATGTTGCGAACCTTCTTGGGGTTCTCGCCAAACGTCATGCGAAAGTCGCCCAAGTACGAGATGCCCGCGATTTTCTACACAACAGAACATCATTATAAGACCATATGTGAGCACGCTGAGCCACAGCAAGGCTGGGATGTACTGTACACGTTCTGGGCACAATACCATGAACAGCTCGCTCTCAGAGAATTTCTCAGGTAGACAAAGCAGCGCAAAGTGGAGCGCGTGCGCCAGGTTGGCCGAGCCCGCCGTGCGGATCTGCTCGTTGGACGACAAAAAGTGCACGGGCTTGTGCATGCGGCCGCTCAGGTAGAGCGTCTTCCAGTCGTAAAGGTCCGCGCAAATCGTCTTGGTGCTCACGACGCCGTACTTGATCAGGCGCGTACCCAGCTCCGCGCTCTGCAGCGGCACCAGCGTGTTGTAGTATACGCCCGCGCCATAGTTTTCCTGATAGTGACGTCACGTAGATGATGATGGACAAACAGTGTGAGTTTTATCCGTAACGCAATGCACAATACACACCTTGTATGTGTGATATACACACCTGGAAGTCCGCAATGCCCTGCGCGCCCAGGTGCTTGAGGAACGAGTAGTGGTGCGCGTTGCGCGCGAGGTTGGCCGCGTGCCACGCCACGGGGTCATCCACGGCGAAGACGAGATCGAGCAGCGATGTGCTCGCATCGTGGTCACGCTGCACGAAGACGCCCGAGCCGTAGGCCATGGAGAACTGCACCGCCGGGAACGTGTCGCGCAGCGCGCGCTCGAGCGCCTGCGCCGCTGCAACGCTGGACTCGTCCATCGGAGCCCTTCAGTTGTTGATGATGATGGCCGAAAAGTGAGCTTTTTGTGTGTGAGTTGTCATTAGCGCTTTTACTTTGTGAATAGTTTACGTAGACCACATACCGGTTTACGTGGACCACAAAATGTGCAAAGTTTCTGTGAGCTCAAGATAATGGCTGCTCACATAAATTCTGCATACTCACTTTCTGTAAATCGAAGAAGCCATAACGAAAGAAGACGAGAAGAGTGAACGAAGATGCTGGTCTTCCGCACGCGCCACGCGCGCTCGCCTCCGTCTACGCTGCTGCTGTCACTGCTCTTCGTCTACTGCTGTCTGCTCGTAGTACCTGGCGTTGACGCAGTGAATGTGGGCGAGTCCGACGTGCGACGCCACCTGCTTTCCGCCGCGAGCGGCTCCGGCGCTGCCTTGGAGGAGAACGCGTGTCCGACGGCGACGACGCTCGAGGTGGCGAATGCGACAGCAGCGTCCTCCTCGTCGGCAGTGAAGATCACCACTGGCAGTAGCGATGGTGGCGTGATCTGCAAGAGTGAGGTTGTGAAGAGCGCTGTCATCACGGTTGGGACGGCGGCGGACAAGACTCGTGTGCTGCTGGATGTGCACGGGAAGGGCATCGTCGTCGTCAAGAGCGTGCCCGCGGACGTGCAGATGCTGTAAGTGCACGTCTAATGCGTTGTTATGACATATCTGATATGGGTTGCGTGTGTGTATGCGTATAGTAACCCGTATGCTGTCTTGTTTGTCCTGGTGTGCATGTGTATGGAAACAGAAACCTGAGCAACAACAGCATTAAATTGCTGGACGAGGTCTCGTTTTCAAAGACGTTGCTCTCGCTGTACGTACAGAACTGCCATATCGCATACTCGTACATCGCTATGAAGCCCACTGCTTATATTGTTATGCTGTTGCTTTTTGTATAGTGACCTAAGCAGCAACGCGCTCATGACGCTCGAGAACGTATCGTTTCCTTCCAGTCTCACCACTCTGTACGTTTACATTTGTAATTTATTTCTATTGTACAGCTCAAGATGAAAGCAGTAAGTGGGCCTACTAACACCCATGTTGTTGCTGTTATTAATGTTTGGTTTGGCTCTAGAAATGCATCGAGAAATCCCATCGCGTCCCTGAAATCGGTGCGGTTGCCATCAAGTCTCGTGCAATTGTACGTCACTATACACGGCATTCCACGCCTTTGTGATTCCTCTCAGCTACTACGTATCTGATAATTGTTGTATTTACGATAGGGACCTCACGCGCACGAAGCTAACTGCAATCAACAATTTTACGTTCCCCGACGCGCTTGTGTCGCTCAATTTGTCCGGCAACGCGATCACAAAGATCTCGGGCGTCGCGTTCCCAAGCACATTAGCACAGCTCAGTCTCAACTCAATGAGCCCCGTCACATCGATCGACATTACCGACACTGGGTCCGTCTTTGAAGAGTTCGAAGTGCGCCAGTCGGACGCCGACAATTTTGCGAAACTCAAGATGTTCAACGTTGCCGCGACGACGAATCGCATCTGCTCGGACACGCGGGCGAAGCGCATCTACGTGCAGAATACGATGCTCTGCGTGCTCGCGAACGAAGTGTTTAGCGCCAAGTACGGCGACATCAGCAGCAACGAAGACTCAAGTGGCTCGGGCGCAATGCCACTCGAGGTGCTGGACGAGGACATCCACCAGAATCGCTCGTGGTTCCTCATTATCGCGGCTGCGACGCTCGGTGGCTTTGTCGCGTGTGTGTTTATCGTTGCACTCTGTCGTGCCTGGGGACGCAGGCTCTTGAAGAAGAAGCGACCGCAGCAGCAGCAGCAAAGATCCAAGAGCGACAGGAGTAGGAGGCGACCGAGAGGAACAGCGGACGAAGACGACAGCAAGTGGGACAAGCTCGTGTAATATAACCAAAAGCATGCTGGCCGAGACCAGCAGCAGAAAGAGAGCGGAGAAGCAAGAGGTAACGAATGACATTGTATTTGTACGGAGAAGTCGATCTGAAGGCGAGCTTCGTTTGGCTTTCAGTCGGGCAAGTTTTCTTTTCTGCAATCGTCACAGAGGCCAGGAGAAAGCGATCCCGAAAGCAAATTTCCAGGACTTCTCCAGAAAAAACTCGCAAAGCTATTCTCCATCGATCTCCTTGTGAGAGCGCATGTTATACATGCAGTCTCTGAGGTGTTGCGTGATTGTGGCTCTCTGATAAATTCATATGAGTGAAGGAGCTTATATAAGTGGTGAAGCTGAATGAGTGAGCTTGACAAAGTTGCTCAAGGAGCTTAAGCGACGATCTGAGTCACTCAGACAGGTGTCTCGGTCTCGGATTCTTCATCAGTGACAGCGAAAGTAGCACTGCCACGTTGTCTCTTTAACGATTTCAGCATACCCTGTGAGCTCAGCGACTTGGCCAGCTTCCTATCCAAGTGCTCGGTCGCGTACTGCAGTGTCGTGCGTGGGAGCAGAGCGGCGTAGCGCTCTAGAAAGCTCAGGAGCGTGGCGCGGTCGCCTCGCCCGCACTCGCGCAGCACCCACCCACAGGCCTTGTGCACGAGGTCGTAGTCTGCGAACCGCTCGCCCTTGATGCGCTGCTCGTAGTCGTCACTGAGCAACCGCAGGAGGTGCCATTTGCATATGTGGATCGCAAAGTCCACTTTCTCTTTACGAATGCCCAGCAGCAGCACAATCGAGACGCGTGTCTCCCAGAACTCGGTCGAGGTCAGCAGTCTCTGGTACCATTCTGGCAGGGTTTGGATGGCGCCTGCGAGTTGGTGTTGCTCGGATTCAACATCGACGAAGTCTTGACTGGAGGTTAAAGCTGGGATTTGGTCACAGAACTGGTCGATGGTGTTAGAATGGCTCTGAATTATCCAGGCGCCGAGGATCTTGTAGCTCGTGATGTCCACGAGGTCCCAGTTGTCAAAGCACGCCAGGTGCTCCAGGTAGAACTCGACCACTCGCTGCTGTTGTAATGACGTAGTCTCAGCATTTGTGGTCACCACTTCGTCACCAGTAGCTTCTCCATACTCAGCCTGGAGCCACGATGTGCTCTTGTGCGGCGCCTTGAAAGCCTCGACGAGGAAGATCCCACCTGCTTTGCGCAGCTCATGACGCGCATCGTACAGCAGATCCACCACCTCCGCTTGCGTCGTCTCGTGGATGTACGCCTTCACAACTGCGCGGCACTGCGGCACTTTTAGACCAATGAAGACATCGCCCTTGCAGTAGTCGCGCTTGAAGTAATTGGTGATCCCAGTTGCGTACGTTGGGTCAGCGAGCGCGAGCAGCTCCATCTTGATACGCGACTGGCTGGGAGAGCTGCTGATACTGCTGCTAATGGCACCGAGCTGTCGGGCAGCGCGCGGGCGAAGCTGCCTCACTGACCTGCTCGTGGCCAGTAGCATGGAGCGAGTGGAGTGGATAATTGCGAATGAGAGCTGTTGGTGTCGAGTCGAGTGGTGACAACCAAGAGTGGAGGTCTTCATTTTCGAAAGTGAAGGTCTTTGTTGGTCTATTTCAGTAGTTTATGCAAATGTATAGCTTATTTTTTGTAATTTATGTAAAAACCATGTTTGCTTTCAGCAATAAACAAAAACAATCCTCTTCAGTTTTCGCGCCAAAAAAATCGAGGTCGCGGACGAATAACCGCCAGCACCAAATCTCGACTGGCAAGACGGACGGTACTCATTACGATCCTGCGTGTGGTCAACTCTGCTTGATCGCAGTCTCCGGTGGTGGTTATCACACCTCCGACAACTGCGATCACGTCGAGTGACAGCATTCCTGTCGCACGACTGGCCACAAGGTGTCGAGCAGCATTGCGACTTGCAGGCATTGCTACAGAAGAAGGTGTTCCATCCGGGCGACCCAGCCGCTGCTGGCTCAGCTTCGCCCGATCCAATGGTTCGCAGCGCACATGCACGTCCGCTTTGAAGCTTTCGTGCGTCATGAGAGCGAGCCAACGCGCTTCCTGGCGCTCAACAAGTGTCTCCAGGTCGACCGTTCATGGAGATTATCGACCTCCCCACCACGATTAAGACAACAGATGGCTTGAACGAAGAGCTTAAGGTGATGTTTGACTTTGAATGGCGCGCGATCCTCTGTGTGACGCCCACCTGGCCTCGAGCTCAGCGTTCCCAACGCGGATGCCAGTCGACAGAATCCAGATTCAGGACAACGACATCAGAAAATTGCGACGACGGCCGTCCAAGTTCCTCGTGGAGAAGGGGATTAGCAACAAAGGACCTGGCGAGTGGTTCACGGACTTTGTGAAGACGGTACCGCCACTAAATGATCCGGAAGAAGCTGACTGGAGAGCGAACGTGAACTTGGGCAACCCGCAAACGGACCTGCTGCTAGAGTTTCTCGAGTTGGACCACGCATTCATGACGCCATTTAGCAGCAATTAAGCTCGACGAGGTAAGCTGAGGACTCTTACGACACGATCTGCTTCATTCTTAGGCTTGAGGCAACGGTATAAATAATCTACTTCGAAGTAAGCTGGGAGACAACTCGGTCTCCCCCCAGAGAGTGGGGCCGCCCAAATAGAATGGTACTGGACTGGACACATATAACAAGATCCAATCCAGGTTGGCTCGGTCCTCCTAATCTCCGACGTCTTGTCCACCACGCAAGTACATCAGCGGTTCCGAAAGGATGCGTTCACAAGCGTCCTTGTGCTAAGGAAGAGCTCATTCCTCAGCTTCCCGCGACCAGCAGACCCGCCCTCCTACCAA
>JAASFY010000848.1:0-14901 GCA_023334035.1 Globisporangium okanoganense
TCACGAGCGGCATCTGCAAACACTCACAAACGGCGATCCAGTACACAAACGCAGCTTCCAGAGGCGGGCACGTCACAGTGTGCTGTGTCTTGGACGCTGGGTTTGCGGAGCTCACGATCTCCGGACTGTTGAAGAGTGGACACAGAGTGGACAGCGCCGGCAGCACCTGCAACTCGAGAGCCGAGCGCGCCCATTCGCGCACATCCACTAGCGACTTGTCAGGGTGCGCTCGATGGTGGGCGTGCAGTGCTCGCTTCTGCGCGTTTGTCAGGCGGGCACGCGTCGGGGTCCTCGGCATCGTCCGTGTCTTCTTTGTCTTGCTTTCTTTTATGCTGCGCGCCATTTTTAAATCACCAGAGTGCTTGTAAAAAAACTGATCATATTAGAGAGATAAAAAATAAGCGGTGAATATTTTAGACAGGTGGTAAAGTTTGAAGGGTTTAGTTCATGGGAGGTGTGACTGTACCACTATTTGTATTAGGCCGTTTATACAGCATGTTTGTATGGATCATAATTGCGGCAGAAGTTACCGATGGCGGATAAATGTAGCAAGGTTAGGTTGATCCGTTCTCCGGGTCCGGGTGGGGTTATTCATAATCGGAGTTTCTACTGTATTATTGGGCTAGAGACTGGAGGTGGCATGAAACTCGGATGGGACCTCTGCGCTCGTCATCAGGAGGTACTGTACTGTATTCTTGTCGTCGTTATCTTGAGGAGCCACGTGATCGTATCACGCGCTGCTCCTTTACCATCCAACCATTCGTCTACACGAGCTTCCTAGCATTCAAGGTTTACCAGCTTCAAGGTGACGAAAACCCACCACTGGGGAGATTTGTCCTCTGCAGATTGCCCCATACATTCAGAGCTCTAGTCCATGGGGTTGATCGACCACGGCGCGCCAGTGTTGAGCTGTCGGCCGGCGTACTGGTCATCAAGCGGCAGCAGCGCGGCGTCCGACATGACCACAAACGGCTGGATCGTGTTGAAATAGATGGACGTGGGCGTCGACGCCACCGGCGGCGCCTTTTTTGTGCTTCTTGTTGACCATGTGCGCCTCCATGTTCATCAACCGGAGCTCCTGGCGAGACGTCTGCATGGCCTCCATGATCATCATCATCTTTGGTGCCATGAACACACCCGTGACGTACTCGAGCGTTACGGGAGTCGTGCCCACAAACGCGTCAAAGGCGAACTAGTACATCTTGGGTACAGCCACGCGGAACGAGCCCGACGGCTTGGTCACGACCACCACGGCCGAGAGCATGTCACCCGTCTTGCCGATCATCACGCGGAACGTGGCGCTCGTCATCGTGCCGACGTTGAGCGAGTACTGTACCTCGACCGAGAGCACGTTCGTGTTGGTCGCCGTGTCGAACGTGAGCGTGCGGCCGTAGGCCGTGATGTAGTCGGCCACGGCGATCTCAAAGAGCAGCGCTTTCTTCACGTTGACCTTGGCGACCAGGTCCACGAGCGAAGTGAGCGTGTAGCGGATCGACATGGGCGTGTCCATGGTGCTGCGGGCCCACTCGCGCCAGTCCTCGCTCGGACTGCCGCCCACGTTGATGTTGAGCTCCTTCTTCGCAACGCTCTTGACGGCCTCGAAGGACTTGTCGGCGTCGCTCTTGGACGTCTGAGCCAAGACTGCCACGGACGCCGAGGCGCCCATCCCCTTGTACGACGCCTTCATGGATGCACCGTATGCGATGTCCACGTTCTTGCTCTGGAGCATGGACACGTCCGATTCCTTGATCTCGACGCAGTGGATGACCTTGCCACCCATTTCCACTTTCGTCGTGTAGTGGGTTCCAAAGAGCTGAATGAACCGGAAGTACTTGATCACGCTCGGGTCGCACGCGCAGTTGTTCACGCTCTCATCGCCGTCGTCGTTGGCTGTGATGCCAGCCTGCAGACGGCGACGAGTGGTCTTCTTCATGGGCGGGACGTCGCCAAACCCGCTGTCGACGCGTTTCGGGCACGGGCCGCCGACCGAGTCGAGCTGGAAGCACGAGCTGTACGCAAGTGGGAGCTCACCGACCGCCGAGCTGAACTGCGCGAGCGGCTCGAGCGCATTCGTCTCAATGCCCATCTTGAGCGTCGCCGAATACTCGACGCACACGGCCTTGCTCTGGAACGTCGTGATCTTCTCCTTCTGGATCTTGTTCTTCATGGTCGCCATGGCCTTGCTGCCGCTGAAGGACGCCGAGGCCGAGAAGCCCCCGTAGCTGCCTTTCACGGACGCCGAGACCTTGGCATCCTTCTGCAGCTCCTGCTGGAACGACTTGGTGAACGAAATCATGCTCGAAGAGGATTGCTGCATGCAGCTTGTCTGCGGCATGATCGTGAGCTCCTTTGGGCACGTCCAGTTGGTGCTCAGGCCCGAGCACGTGTTGAGGTCGTCGTCCCAGGTAAACTTGATCAAGTGGGATTGAAACCCAGGGTCCGTGACGCTGGACGCGGCCTCGGAGCCATCCGGGTTCCCGAACACCAGGTCGTAGCCGGCGCCTACGTAGTCGATCCCGGGTGGTTGGTCTCCACGCACAATGGCCGGATACGACGAGGCAGTGAGCGTCAACAAGCTGAAGAACCCAGCAGCGCGCACCATCGCCTTGTTCTTCTCGCTTGGCGCCTAATCACAGAGTCTTGGGTCTTGAATGGGGTTGCTTGTGCTGCGCTTGGTCATCTCTGATGGCTGGGCTTGAGCGTGCTGTCAACTTGCGAAAGTGAGGAATGAGCCGTGCTCATGGGCTGCGAACGTTGTGTGTGTTGGCACCACTGCGTCTTGGTACGATGTCCCTTTGCAATACAGATCATGGGACTGAACGGCTGCCGTGCACCGCAGGAAGGCGTCAAGGTGCTCGTCGCCACCAGGCGCAGCGAAAAGAGGCACAGACCAAACGCCATGTCGATCGTATTCGCAGCGGGCGAAGTCTGCACAACTCTTGAGCGTCGAGCGACCCGACACTGTGTGCGGCGTGTGGGTGGGATATTGAAGAAAAGTGTAGCTCTTCATCAGCCAATGGAAATGCTCGATTCGCAATCTTTCACTTTCCAGCAAGATAGAGTGGACCGGCGATTGCGATATTTTCTTTGTCGAGAAGATCGCGCGCTCTCGTGAACGAATTTCGCCCACAGAGAGAAAGCAGTCGCGCGACGCCAAATGGACGACGCGGTTGACAAATGGGCTGCGGGGGCATACGCGGCGCTCCTGACTCCCGGATCGCAACCTGGTGGTCGCAAGAACGCTCCTTGGCGAGATGACGATCGCGATGACGACCATAATGCAACAGCACCAGACAACGTACTTCTGGGACATGAGCATGACGATCTTTTTGGCGACGGCACCACCGATTCTAACAAGGCGACTGACAGCAGCAGCGACCGCAACACCGGCTCAACGATCGCGCCATTGCTGACGCTGTTCTCCTACGCGGATCGCATCGACGCGCTGCTGATGCTTGCAGGGACGATCGGAGCGCTGGCAGCGGGTCTCGGCCAGCCGATCCAGATCATCCTCATCGGCAACGTGCTCAACGCGTTTAACCCCATGGATCTCCCAGATGCCAAGCAGCTGCGCGCTAACGTCAACTCGGTGGCTCTCAATTTCGTGTGGGTCGGCATTGGCATGGTCATTGGCGGATTCGTTCAGGTTTCGTGCTGGTCGTTGACGGCATCCCGTCAGGCGAAACGGATCCGCAGCGCCTACGTCCATGCAATCCTCACGAAGGAGATTGGTTGGTTCGACATGAACGACCCCAAGCAGCTCGCGACGCGAATTGCTGACTCGACCGTGAGCCTTCAAGAAGGCATGGGACGCAAGGTCGGCGATGGGATCCACTTGCTTTCCATGGGGATCTCGGGGATCATCATTGGCTTCATCAAAGGCTGGGAGCTCACGCTAGTGCTGCTGGCGTTCACGCCTCTGCTCGCCATCACAGCGTTCGCGACGATCAGGTTTGTCTCTGCTGCCACTCAAAGCAGCATTGCGTCGTATGGCCAAGCGGGGTCCATAGCCCAGGAAGCCCTCGAGAATGTGCGCACCGTGCACATGTTCAATGCGATCTCGCACTCCGTCGACAAGTACGCCGCTGCACTCGAAACCTCGACCAAGGCCGGTATCAAGAAAGGCATCGCGATCGGCTGGGGCACTGGCGTCATGTTCTTCACGATCTACTGCACGTACGCCGCGGGGCTGTACTTTGGTGCGCTTCAGATCTCCCACGACCAGCTTGGAGGCACCATGTGCACCAGTCATAGCTGCTACGATGGGGGCAAGGTCATGTCGGTCTTCTTCGCTGTCATCATGGGAGCGATGGCGTTGGGACAGGCGGGTCCAAGCGTACAAGCGATCTACGCGGCGCGTGTCTGTGCGTACGATGTCTTCCGCGTCATCAAAGCCGAGTCGAAAGTGAACCCGCTGGACGAAGATGGCCGAATCCTCAACCACGTCGCGGGCAAAATCACGCTCAGCAACATCACTTTTGCATACCCGTCGCGCCCCGACGTCAATGTCTGTTGTGAATATTCGCTGACGATCAATGGTGGTGAGACAGTGGCGCTTGTCGGTCCTAGTGGCAGCGGGAAAAGCACAATCGTGTCGCTCTTGGAGAGGTTCTACGACCCTCAGGCTGGGCTAGTGCAACTCGATGGCGTCGACATCCGGGAGCTGAATGTGAAGTGGCTTCGTCAGCAAATCGGGCTCGTTTGCCAGGAACCCATGCTCTTCGCGACTTCCATCCTTGAAAACATCCGCCACGGATGTCCAGCAGCGACCGACAGCCAAGTTCGCGAGGCTGCAAGAAAGGCAAACGCCTTCGACTTCATCATGACATTTCCAGAGGGGTTTGACACCGAAGTCGGCGAGAGAGGCACCCAGCTCTCGGGCGGACAGAAGCAGCGGATCGCCATTGCGCGTGCGATTGTCAAGAACCCGCTGATCTTACTGCTTGATGAAGCCACGAGTGCACTGGACACTGAGAGCGAGCACGTCGTGCAGGAGTCGCTCGATGCGCTGCTGGCAACATCCAAGAGAACCACAATTATCATCGCGCACCGCTTATCGACAATCAAAGGCGCCGATCGGATCGCGGTGCACAGTGACGGGCGCATCGTGGAGCTTGGATCGCACCATGAGCTCATGGATATTCCACTTGGACATTACAAGAGCTTCGTTTACGCGCAAAATCGTGACACTGGTCCACAAACGAAGGATACTGCCTCTGCCGACGCCCATGCACTCTCGATTGTACCTTCATCATCACCTGCTGAAGCTGATCGTGGTCGTCTTAACAGCAGCATGCAGCTTGAATCCAACGCACGAGAACGTCTACGGGGCGCAAAGAGAAGCACAAGAGCAGAAGCGGATGTAACAGCAAGCGACACTACCACACCAGAGGAAGAGGTCGTACCTGTATCTCGCATCTGGAGATTGAGTCTTCCAGAGTGGAAGTTTTTTCTTCTCGGAAGCATCGGTGCTATCATCAATGCCGCAGTGTTCCCTGTGTGGGGAGTAATCTTGACCAAGATCGTCGTGCTGCTCTTCGACTACAGCAAGACGCCAGGGGAGATGCGCGACGTTGCACGCAACTGGTCGCTCAGCTTCATCGGCCTGGGCGTGATCTTTGGCATCTCGATCGTCATGCAAAACTTTGGCTTTGCAGTTGCAGCACAAAGACTAGTCTCACGTGTGCGACTTCAGACTTTCCACGCAATGTTGTGCCAGGAGATTGCTTGGTTTGACCTGGAAGAGAACTCGTCTGGTGCCTTGGTGTCGCGTCTTGCAACCGACTCGGCGGTGCTCCAGGCAATCACAGCCGAGTCGCTCAACCAGGGACTAGTGAACGTCACGACGCTTGGGATTGCGTTGTCGATCTGCTTCTACTACAGCTGGCAGATGTCGCTCGCGATGCTTGCCATGTTCCCCATCATCATGCTGTTCTCGTACGTACTCTCCCAGCAGCACTCGGGAACACTCAGCCAGCACAGCAGCAGCGATGTCGACATTGCAGCAGGCTCGCTGCTCTCGGAAGCCATCGGCTCGATTCGCACCGTCGCGTCTTTCGGAATGGAGAAGCGAACCCACGCAGCGTACATGGCATACCTGGATCTCTCCAAGAGCAAAGACGTTAAGGCAGGCTTGACGGGCGGCGCGGTCTTCGGGGTCTCACAGGGCGGCATGTACATCAGCATCGCGTTTTTGTTCTGGCTTGGTGGCAAGTGGGTGAGTGAGAAGACGATCCGGTTCGAAGATATGTTCATGGTCATGATCGTTCTTGTGCTGAGCACGTTCGCTGTCGGTCTCGCCGCACAGAACGCCACGGACCGCTCGAAAGCTACTCAAGCTGCTCACAATATCTTCCAGATCATCGACCGCGTCCCCGCCATTGACTGCACGTCAAGCGAAGGCGATTCACCGCTCACTGACTGTAGCCCACTGCGAGGCGAGATTGAGTTCACTGACGTCGCATTCACGTATCCTTCGCGCCCCGCTGCGCCAATCTACACGCGCTACAACCTCAAGGTCGCGCCTGGGCAGACAGTGGCGCTCGTTGGTCCAAGTGGGAGCGGGAAGAGCACTGCGATCGCGCTTCTTGAGCGCTTTTACGACCCGACCGCCGGAAAAGTGACGCTTGACGGTCGAGACATCCGCGAGTTCAATATCGCGTGGTTGCGTGACCGCATCTCACTCGTGAGCCAAGAGCCCGTGCTGTTCGCTGGTACGATCGCCGAGAACATCGCGATGGGGAAACTCGACAGCGACGTCACGCGCGAAGACATCATCCGCGCTGCCCAGCAGGCGAGTGCGCACGGGTTCATCAGCAACTTTCCGCATGGGTACGACACGCACGTGGGCGACCGCGGCGCGCAGGTCTCGGGTGGTCAGAAGCAGCGCATCGCGATCGCGCGCGCAATCCTGCGCGACCCGGACGTGCTGCTGCTGGATGAAGCCACAAGCGCATTGGACAGCGAGAGCGAGCGCCTTGTGCAGCAGTCGCTCGACGCGCTGCTCGCGCTCAAGAAGCGTACGACGATCATCGTCGCCCACCGCCTGTCCACTGTGCGCAACGCCGACTTGATCGCGGTCACGCAGGACGGCGCCATCGTGGAGCTCGGCAGCCACGAGCAGCTCATGGTGCACGGCAGCGGCGGCGTCGGCGTCTACCGAGCGCTCGTCGCGCGCCAGTTGCAAGACGCGTAAATCGGCATTTTCGCCCTTTGGTGGCGCCAGGAGAGAATGCATGTCGCACACTTCAACTTCAAGTTCTCGGGGTTTTATTGGGTGATATTAGTTTAAACAGGGGAATTAATATCAAGCTGTATTGGAAATGATTTTTCAACTTTGCGTTGGTTTTATGTTTGACAGGTTCGTTTCCCTTGCAACCCTTTCAGTTGGACCATTTGCAATTTTGCATCGAAGCGAAGAAGAAGAAGAGTGAGCGACTGGGGCAGAAAGAAGATGGTGAAAGAGACTGAGAAGACGTACGTGCGCTGCGCAATAGGTGCCTGAACATATGTCTATGTGACCCCTGATCGCGTGTATGTGTGTGTCGCTTCGCTGTGTAACAGGTTTGGGCACCAAGATGCGCTGCCACACTTGCCCGTGCCCGAGCTGAGCGACACGCTCGGAAAGTATCTCGCGTCAGTGGGGCCGTTCCTGACCGCGGTATGCCTTGTTATTTTATGTGCTTTGTAGCTGGCCTTGCTTAACATCGTGTCATGTATGTGTGCTGTGTCGCTGATTGAACAGAGCGAGCTAGCGAAAACGAAGGCGCTGGTGGAGGATTTTGGAAAGTCAGGTGGTGAGGGCGAACAACTCCAGAAAGTTTTAGTGAAGCGCGCAGAGGAGCTTCCGAACTGGGTATGCTGTTGTGCATTTCTATAACGACAGGGATCTCTAGGTGACGTGCTCATTAAGCGCACTATTAACTTTGTGTGTCGTTATGTATCCTCAATCATTATCGCGACGCGCAGCTTGAAGAGTGGTGGGAGTACGCTGCATACCTGAGCGACCGTACATCCAACGCGCTGTACATTAACATGGTGTCCGGCTTCGGGTCATTTCTGGACTTTGACAAGCCGGTCTCGCAAACGCGGCGTGCAGCAGAAACCATTAGGTGAGGACTCTTGGACTGTTGCTTTGTTCTATTTACAAGTGCTTTCACTGACGAGCATGCTGATGCAGATACACCTGCGAGTACCTGGAGCTGCTCAAACAGGAGAAGATTGATCCCGAGAAAATGGGAGGCAGAGTATTATGCATGGACATGTTCAAGCGCCTGTTTAGCTCCTGTCGTATTCCTGGACTGCCAGCTGACTCTTTCGAGGTAAGGCACGCACGATCATGCGTTTATTGGAGATAAATCATGTTGGTTAACTTGCAATTGTTCGTACTGCTCACAGCGATACAACGCGTCCAATATCCGCCACATTGTGGTCTTCTGTGATGGCAGAAGCTTCGTTTTGCCCGTGTACGATGACGACTCGACGATTTTGACGATTGGAGACCTCGAATCCCAGCTTGTGCAAATTCTCAAGCACTCCAAGCACCTGAACTCACTGAAGATGCCGGCCTCCGCGCCACAGGGTCGATTCATTGGCGCACTGACCTCGATGGGGCGAGATGATTGGGCGAAGGCGCGGCAAGAGATCATCGAGTTTGACGCCTACAACAAAGACAGTCTGGAGAAAATTCAACGCAGTCTGTTTGCTGTGTGCCTCGACAGCACAACTCCACCGAATCCATCGGCTTTGGCGAAAGAGTGTGCGGCTGGTAGCTGTGGAAATCGGTGGTATGACAAGAGCTTCCAGTACATCGTCTTTCGCAATGGAATGGTGAGTTTGAGAAGCTGGTTTGAAGTATTATTGTGGGGTAAGCTTGCTTTATCTGACTTCGCTTATTCCATTTCAGGTGGGCGCAAACATGGAGCATGCAAACGTGGATGCAACCATCCTGCTGTCCATGTACCGCTGGCTTGGTGAACGTTATTTGAACCGGAGCGGTGGGTACGAGACGTTCATTGAAAGCCGCCATCACTCGCTTGAGTTCCTGCCACCACCAGAGCTGCTCAAATGGAAGCTACCCCAGAGTGTGAGAGCAGCGATTCCGTCAGCGATCTCTCGTTTCCAGAAGCAGGGAGACACATTGCGCATGCTTGTGATTCGCAACAAGAGATACGGGAAGGCGAACCTTAAGCAAGTGGGTGTTTTCCCCGACATCTTTGTCCAGATGGCGATTCAATTGGCCGGGCTCAAGCTGTATGGCGAGTGGGTGCCAACGTACGAAAGTGGCCACACGCGCATGTTCCTCCACGGGCGCACCGAAACGATCCGCTCAGTGACAGCCGAAGTTGCCGCGTGGCTCCAGGCCGTCAAAGACAATGCCCCAAGAAGCGACATCTACAACAAACTCAATGTGGCGATGGCGAAGCACAAAGATATCACGATGGAGGCGCTCATGGGACAAGGTGTGTTTCCAGTCGATTTTCTTTATCCAGCGGGTTGACTATTAACTCTTTCAATGTCTCGTGCCACAGGGATTGATCGTCACCTGCTCGGTCTCCAAATGGCGGCCCTATTCTCTGGCAAGAAGGTCCACCCTCTCTACACAGACCCAGCGTACGCGAAGAGCGGTGGTGGCGGCAACTTTGTGCTTTCTACAAGCAATGTATCCGGGTACCCATGGCTCTGGGGTGGCTTCGTCCCGATGGTGAACCACGGCGTCGGAGTTTGCTATGGAGCTGAGAGTGATTTCCTCTCCTTTATCATCTCGTCTTTCGATGAGGCGCCCTCGTCGCCACCAGTGTCGCAGCAGCAAAAGCCACCGCGCGTCACAGCTCAGCAATTCCAGCAAGCGCTCTTCGGGAGCTTTGACGAGATTTACGAGCTCGTGAGTCAGCATCGCTGCCAAGCCAAGATGTGATAATCAGTGCGACCTCCTGGTCAATTGAAGAGGAGGGTGTGCATTAATTCACTCATGTATTCATGTTGAGTCGTATCGGCTTGTCCGTTGTGCTTGTCCTTGCAGGTCTCCAGTTAATTCTCCGTGTGCTTACTGCGATCGCCTTTCCTTTTGTGCAAGCCGGCACGCACCAAGCGATCTTGCATTTTCGTCGATGTGGAACCGAGCAACGTGGTGAGTTTTCTTTGTCGCTTGCAAATGTTGAAGGCGCATACTTTCCGGCGTACAGTGTAATACCACTGAACTACTGGTAAACAGTAGGATGAGAAGTCCCACTGCGCGCGAGCAGCACCACCAGAACGGACTTTACATTAGGGCTTCCTCCTGACTCATCGAGCCAATTCATGAACAAATTCGTTGCTCAGTTAGAAAATGGTGCTTTGGTTCTCTCTCTGGTCAGCACGGGGTCAGAGAGTGACGCACGCGATAAGAATCCAAAGGGGATTTAAGCTTGAAGCAAATTCTACTTGATAAGAGCGGCCCTCAGAAAAAGGAGAGCACTCGATTCGCGGTACATATCCTGTGGCCCTTGTGAATATCATTGGGATCAAGGATAGCGCCAGTAGTGCCTTTATCTGTGCTTCTCTTGCTCGCAACTTACTTGCTTCAAGCAAGTCCAGTGTTGTTCTTCTTTTCGAAATCTCGTCAAGATGCTGCCACTTTATTGGCCGAACGTGTAGCGATACAGTATCTTTCGCAGACGAGCTTGTTATCGAGATGAAAGCCTGTGATGGCAGTAGTGATGGAATCACACCGTGTGCGCGTGCACCTCGCAGTTATCCAGCATATGTGCAGATCACAACTTGACCAGATGTCTCCCAGCCGGATGCGAATGATGGGGCTCTCTCCCAATAGCACCACGAAGCAGAGGCCAATCTCGAGATTCTCTAAGCGCTTTATGTTGACCAACTTTGTTAAAACGCACGCCAGCCAGAATTTCTTTCTGTCGAATGAATACCTCGACAATATTTCGACGACTAAGCGCCTTACTGAAGTTTCACGACATTTATCGTAACGTCAATGCAATTTTGCACTTGTTGCAAACGACAAGCGCAAATGGCATGGTATTGATGGCAAAGGGCAACACCACCAAAAGGGATGCTTTAGACTGTCTGATTCGCTTTGAGGTGCACCGCGAGAGAAACCAACATATGAGCAAGCCGTAATAATGCATACCCTCTGTCAAGTAATTGACTCAAACTTTCTCGTTGAATACGGACAGCGAGATCAAACTAACTCTATAAACGCATGACCTTTCCAAATTGATGTTTCTGGTGAAAGCTGAAAATGGCACATTTTTTTAGGTCAGTACAATGACTTGTGTTTGTCATTTGTAGATAGAAAATTGTTAGTAAAACACTGATTTAGGACGCTCTGCGAACATTTAGGTGACCTTAATTCAGCGCATTCCTTGTTATTTCCCCATTCCCCCACAATTTGACAACTGCAAGTATCGCAATACAACCAGCTGTTGCAAATAAACCACATTTCCATCACACACGCAACAACAATAAGCACAAGCCGACACAGCAAACAAAGGAAGGTCTGACTCGTTCACCTTCTTTTGTGCACCCAGCTGGTGTCCAGCAAACTGCACTGTCTGTTGCGCATTCCCCCTTTCCACGCAACCCCAGCAAGCCCAGCGACAACAGCAACACAGTCGAGACAGAATTCGCGCTCGCTCGCAGCGCGCCAATCACTGATCGGCCAGTAAGACGCGACCTCCACGGCAACACAAGCCATCAAGCAGCTTGCGTAGCACGTCACACAACCCACAACACACGCAAGCAAGCAAGTCAACAAGCGTTTCGCCTTGCGGTTACTTGCTAACGTTCCACTGGAACTGCACAAACTAGTCCAGCCCACAAGCAAGCAAGACAAGCAAGCATGCCGATCAAGTCATCGCAGCCCAAGTGGAAGAAGTTCCGGTGCCCGCCGCTCTCGAGCAAGCGCCAGCGGCAGATCGCGCAGGAGGCCAACGTCGCGTGCGACGAGCTCCTGCGCTTCTCCGCTGGCGAGGTCTTCGGCAGCGACGCGGGCTTCAGCGACGAGACCGGCAGCAGCAGCGAGTTCGTGCCCGAGGAGCTCAAGTGGGAGTTCGCGGAGCAAGTCGACTCGATCCGCGTCGAGAAAGTGCGCGTGCGCTCCGAGAGCAAGAAGGCGGCGGTCTACTACTTCCGCGGCGTCACGACCATGGAGGCCACATCGCTCGAGGACATCATGGAGCTCTACGAGGTGGACGTCGAGCACCCGAACGTGCAGCTCGAGACCAAGCTGTCGCCCGACATGCTCCACTCGGTCATCCTGTACGAGATCAAGCCGTACGCCTTCCACGACAGCACGATCTTCATCGGCATCCGCTGGTCCGCCGTGCGCTCGCCCTACTTCCTCGTGCGCAACCGCGACTACTGCTACCTCGAGATCCAGCGCCGCTTCACGCTCGCGGACGGCCGCCGCGGCTTTGCGCGCTGCTTACACTCGGTCAGGATCAAGAGCTGCCCAGACATGGAGAAGAGCCACGGCTTTGTGCGCGGCAGCATGTACCGCTCGGGCCTCGTGTTCATCGAGAGCCGGCGCGACCGCCGCACGCTCGACGTCGTGCAGGCCGTGTACACGGACCTGAAGGGGAATGTGCCCAAGTTCGTCGCGGCCTCGGGCCTGCGCCACCGCCTCATGAACCTCGAGCACCTCAAGAAGTACGTGAGTATGAAGCGCGTGGCGAACCAGACGTTCGCGCGCCGCAGCCAGATGATGGCGCCCGACAAGGTCAAGACGTGCTTCGTGTGCGTCGACGACATCGGCAAGTTCCAGCGCCGATACAACTGTCAGAAATGCGGCGAGGTGCGTTTGCTTGCGCTTGGTTGTGTACTTATGTACCAAGACGTGTGTACTTAAACAGCTTTTTGTGTGTACTTATTTTGAATGACAGGTCGTTTGCGGACGCTGCAAGGTGACAATAAACGCCGACATCCCGGTCGTGGGCAAGATGAAGCTTACGATCTGCAGCCTGTGCTCGCTCGCGATCAACCGCACCGTGCTGCCCGACAGCGGCAGTAGCGCCGGCTCGCGTTTCAATGACGGCGGCGCGCGGCCGTTCTCGGTCACGCCTGCGGCCATGCTCTACCGCCACCGCGAGTGCGACGACGACGAGCCCGAGCGCAAGCGCGCGCTGAGCCTCAATTCGTTCCACACGGCCAACTTTGACCAGACGTCGGTCTACAGCTCCGTGCGGTCCCACGAGATCTGAGGAGCTAATACAGTAACGGATTACATATCGAGAGGTAATGAGTCAACCAGTCGATCGTTGTGAGCGAACAGCTCCACCAATTTTTTTATCAACAACAAATCCCAAGTACATAGCGTCAAGTCTTTCTTCGTGTATGAACATGTCCTTGTTGCAGGCTGTCGCCATCAATCACTATGAGAATGCAGATCTCAGATCGCAGACGCATGGCCAGTCGAAAGACGATGAATGAGGCACGAGACAGGCTTCATTCATCATCGTCTTTCATGTGAGTGACGAGAGTTGTGGCTTGACTTGGTGATTCGCAAAT
This sequence comes from Globisporangium okanoganense, assembly GCA_023334035.1. Lineage (NCBI taxonomy): Eukaryota > Oomycota > Peronosporomycetes > Pythiales > Pythiaceae > Globisporangium > Globisporangium okanoganense. The sequence goes on from JAASFY010000848.1 coordinate 13,510, forward strand.
GTCTGGCGAAAATGCGAACTTACTGCTCGTACTAAGTACACACGAGCGAGCGTACACTGTACTTTGTACACAGCTTTGATTTTCTTAGATCCGCGTGAATGTAACATTTTAAAATCCGTGTATCCGCACACGCAAAGCAAAATCCAAATGCTGATTGCCGGAAGAGCGCGCACTTGCCGAGCCGCTGCTGGACAGCGGCAGCGATGGCCAAGCAGCACCATCGTCCGCCGCACAAGTGACGTGCTGAGAAAATTCTCATCACTTGCACCTGACGATGACCTGTTCGATGGTGAGATGGGCACCGCGCCTGCGCTGCGCGTCGGCGTCGTGGGGCTTGGTGCCATCGGCACGATCTGCTTCGCCAAGCTCGCCAGCGTCGCGATCGCGCAGAGCAAAGCGGGTGCACCAACAGCTCCATCGCCACCATATACAGACGAAACGCATGTCATCCCGCAGATCGCAGTGGACGCATTCGTGAAGCCTCATCATTTCCAGACGCTGTTCGGCAAGCAGCCATCCTCGTCCCTCGTAGCTCTTCATGAAAAGGTGGAACGAGTATCACAGGACGGAGCAATTAAGGCGATGACAGAGATCGCTCAGAGCATCGCGTTCACGATACAGAAACCAGATATCCTGGCAGTGGCCACTGACTGCGCGAACGTCCGCATTCGAGTGCTGGCGGCGGATGCTGACGAGGAGCAGCCCCTGGACGTGGTGCTCGTCGCCGTGAAGGCGTACGACAGTGCTTCCGTCATCCAGAGCTTACAGCAACAGCACGCCCAGCTGTTTAAGAAAGATGCGCTCTTTGTACTGCTGCAGAACGGACTCGGCGAGCTCCCAGTCGTCTCTCTGAACGACACGACCGAGCAGAAAGAGACCAAACTAGGATCTTCATGGCGCTTTGCCCATGGCGTGACGTACATTGGCGGCCGCGTGCTGTCGCCTGCAAATGTGCTGGTGAGTGGCTTTGAAGCTGCGAAGACCTGTGTCGCGCTGGTCCCCGCTACAGCTGGTGACGAAGGTCAGGATGAGCTCGCGGTTCGCAAGATGGAGCTGCTGGGCCACGCAATGAGAGCCGCAGGTAAGTACACCACCATATATACGCTCACCATAAGTACTGCTGACAATTAAATTGAGTTCATCTGTGTGAGCGTGCTCTTTTAGGTTTCCAGTGGGAGCGTCTGACCGCGGATGAAATGAAGGCGATGCAGTGGCGGAAGCTCATCGTGAACGCTGGCATTAACCCGATTGCGTCGATCCTCAACGCGCCAAACAAGGTACGCTAATTCACCAATTATTTAGGTACATAGTTTGAATTTGTGCCTCGCACTTACTTAAACGTGTTGGCTTGTAGAGCGTCGGCGCATGCGAATGGAGCCGCTCATGTGTAGA
>JAASFY010000849.1:0-14897 GCA_023334035.1 Globisporangium okanoganense
ACGAGCTCCTCGATCGAGTAGTCCGGGATGCCGTGGGCGCGCGGGAGCTTGACGCCTGAGAGAAAGTTGCTGAGCACGCTCTGCACACTCTCGAACTGCTCGCAGGACGCCAGCTGCTTGAGCACGAGCGCGTCCAGGTTCTGCAGACTTGCGGCCACCGCCTTGTCCTTGGAGGCTGCGAGCACGAGCTGCGCAAAGTGGCCGTCAATGAGCGCGCAGATCCAGGCCGCGAACTGGAACGCCGTCGGGAGCGGGGTAAAGTACAGCGTCTCGAGCGCAGTCGACGACACGAGCGCGTGAAAAGCTGACGAGGCCGACGTGTTGGTGGCCTTCTTGGCCTTCTTGGAGGCCGCGTCGTCGCTCTCAAAGGCGATCGTGAGCGCGAAGAAGAACTTCTTGCACACGGCCAGGAGGAAGAGCACGTCATCGAGCTGCAGTTCGCGGATCGCGTGGTGCAGGAACACGCTGTTGGTCGGCAGACCGAGCAGCGCGACCAGGAACCGCTCGCTCGCACTCACAGTACCATCATTAGAAGCAGCCGACGACGGCTTCTTGCGCTTGCCGCCCGTGGCCGTGGAGACGTACGCCAGCAGCGCCTTGTCGGCGTGCTTGCGGATGAAAAACTTGAGCAGCCGCACGATCGAGCGCTCGTCAAGCTCGGTTAAATGGACGATCGCGAGCTCGAGCAGCTCAAACTGGCTGTGCTTCATGAGCGTCGGCAGCAGCGCCGGCACGGCCCGCGTCGAGATGCGCTTGGAAAGGATCATGGCCTTGAGCGGCGTCCAGAGCGCGAGCTTGTCCGATGCGACGCAGCGCTTCGTGACTGCGATTAGGAACCGGTACGAGAGCTCGCGGCTGCCGTTACCGCTCAGTTTCTTCACGGCCTCGTCGAACTTCTTGGTGAACTGGGCCGTCGTGGCCGTCACGTGCGGGTTCGAGAGGTCGGCGATGAGCTGCTGCTCAACAGCGCCTTCGTTGCAGAGCTCGTCGTTCCAGTCCACTTGCTGCAGCGTTTTGGCCGCGACGTCGGTCCAGTTGATCGCGCTGTTGGGGAGACCTGGGGCGTTACTGGAAGCTTTGGCCGAGGCCCCCAGCACGCTCGCAAGAGTTGAGTGCTTGTTCTTGACGTTCACGAAGAAGACCGCGTGCTCGTAGGCGGCGACGACGACCTCGCCGTTCAGCGAGCTCAGGAGCTTGAGCATCGAGCCAACGGCAGTCGCTGAGCTCTTAGCGTCGCCATCTGACTCGGGCGAGCTAAAGTCGATCTCGGTCGACGCGACCTGGACGCCAAACTTCGAGTCCCAGCCAGTGAGCGCCTTGGGGGCGGACGCGTTCGAGACCACCAAGTAGCTAAAGTTGCCCACGTTGCAGGACGTGAAGCCACCGATGGGGGCAGTGGTCGAGGCCGCCTGGGCCAGCTTTCGCTTCTTATTCACGGGCGTCAAGGACGATGGGACAGTGTACTCGGCCGAGAACGCAGCGACCTGGTGGGATGACGTCCACTCGACCGAGTTGCTCACCGTATCGTGCTGGAATGAGACCATCTGCCACTCGCCCGTGGACCACACGAACGAGTACGAAAAGGTCTCGGCGTGGAACGCCGACGACGCGATCTCGGAGGTGCTCTTGGAGATGACCTCGAGCTCGATCTGCTGGCGCGCCATGAGCGTAGCCGCGACGCGCGCGTCCTTGCGGTCCTTCTTGGAAAAAATCTGGTAGATCACGAGCTCGTACTGCGAAGACTTGGCCTTGACGAGCAGCGACAGGAAGAGCGAGCCCTTGACTGGGTTGCGGTGGTCGGAGGCCAGCGACGCCCACACGACCTGGCCCTCGACGCCTTCGTCGTCCGCGCCGCCGGCCACGTCGCTGGCATCCAGGAGCTTGACGAGGTCCTCGTCGTAGACCGCGAACTTGCCATTTTCAAACACGACCACGACTTCCTCCGTGAGCCGTGGGTGCACGTAGATGCCGGCGACCGCACTCTTCTCGCTCAGACTCGCGGTCTTCCACTTGGCGACCTCGAGGTCCGAGTTGCGCCACGCGACGATCGTCTCGCTCTGGTTGGCTTTCTTCACGCCACGTACGCCGTAGAGCACCTGCGACTGCGGGTTGCGCACGGCCCCAAGGCGCAGCGCCACGTTGCTGCCGGCGCGGAACGTCCAGTGGTTGGTGCACTTGCGCGACTGCGTGCAGTACTCGAGCACCTCTTCGCGCGTTGTGATGAGCACGAGCTTGCTGCCGTCCTTGCCGTTCACGGCCGACACGTCCAGCACGGCGCCGTTGCCACGGCTGCGCCACACGGCCACCGACGGTTCAAACTCCATTCGCTCGTGACGTAGAGATACAGGACAGCGATGGCCAAATGGAGCTTCTCGTTGCCCTGTAGCAATGTATCGTTGCTTGAATGGTCGGCAAAGACCAACCAACAGTATTGAGCGCATTTCAGCCAATCATCAGTTTTATCTATTTTTATCATCCAATCATTGTGCGAGCTGATGAATATACTATGGGCCTCCTGAATACAAGAGCGAACAAATCGTACTGGATGCATTCGATCAAGTACGAAATTCCAAGTTGCACCAGTTTTGTTTCATTGCGTTCATGTGCAAATAACAAGCGCGCAGTACGAGTGAAAGGGGCTGTGTGACTCTCTCTCTCTGGCGCTCTCTATCTGTCCATATCAACCACAGCAGACGCACAGTCCACCACAAGCACACTCTCTCTCTGTGTACCACCCATGGAGCTGCTGTCGTCCAACCGACAGGAGGCGATCCGCCTCATCCGCGAGCAGCTCCGTTGCATGCTCTGGTACGAAAACTAGCCTATATTAGTAATAATGACTTTGCCTGTCTAACTGTGCACCTAACAAGCCGCCTGCTGTCATATGATGCTATTGCCAGCAACAACATCTTTGACGACCCGCAGTGCCTCGACTGCAAGCACAACTTTTGCCGCACCTGCATCTTCGTGCACCTGCGCAAGAACGAGAGCAAGTGTCCGACGTGCAGCATCCCGATCTTCCCGAGCGAGGTCATGCGCAACCAGTTCCTGCAGAGCATCCTTGTGGCCTGGAAGGTGGTAGAGCACGAACTGAGCCACTTGGAGGCGCACAAGGGCTCGCTGGGCATCTCGATTGAGGACACGGACCGCGCGCTCGCGGCTAACGGCAGTGGCTCACAGCACCTGCTGTCCAACAGTACCAGTACCAGTAGCTGTAATTATTATTCTTCGAGCCATGCGAACAGTGGTGACACGCCCTCGCGAGGTCCCGTGGTGAACAACAAGTGGAATATCGACACAAAGGCGATATTGAACGAGCAGAAGCAGCCCAAGCGCATGACGGGCGTCGCGGCGGCCTCGCCCATGCAGAATGGATCAATATCAGCGAACGCTAGCTATTCACAGATGAATGGTGGTGAGACGCCCGGTGGCGTAACGCAAATGACCCAGATGACCCCAGGCACAGCGAACGGTACGGTGATAATGGCTTCAAAAATGGCTGGCTTCTTTGGCTTCATAAGCTAACTACCAGCACCATGTTTTATATGTATAGCCGCAACGCGCATTGCCAGTCGAAGGCGGGCCACGTACTCCCCGTCACAGGGGCTTGCATCAGCGTCGTCCCCTCTTGAAGACAGCAGCGTGATGCCCACACAGGAGGTCGAGGGCTATCTGGAGCGCATTCAGTACCAGAACAAGATCCTTGACGACTGGGAACAGAGCCGCAAGCAGCTTAAACGCCAGAGTCAAAGTCAATCGCAGAGCAGTCAGAAACAGCAGCAACGGACGGCAGTCAATGACAACACAGGGGCGGCTCATAGCAAGCCCGGCGGCGCGATCTCGGCCATGGGCAAACTTATGAAGAACTGGATCACCACGGGCTCGTCTCAGCAATCCCAAGACCGGAAGCCCGCGGCGCGGTCGCTCTCGGCCATGATCGACGCCGAGATGGTCGACAAGCGACGCGGTTGTCATGATGGCCAATTTGATGATAAAGATGAGGACGACGAGGATGAGGATGACGAGTCGCAGACCCAGATGCCGCCCAGTGGGTTCATGGACTCGCCCGATCTGCTCGCGCTCCCGAGCGGGTACGCGATGCCGTATCTCAATGCGTTCAATCGCACGGGTGTCATTGGTCGTGTTGGTGGTGGTCTGGAAGACGTGGTCTCGCGGGCTACTTCCAAGAAGCCCATTGCGAGTCGGAAGCCCACAGCTGCGCGTCAAGTGATCGCAGCGCCGCCACCGCGACGATCAAGTGGTGGAACGAGCCGGAAGCGCGCTGTGACTACAGTGTCTAGTTCCCAGTCCCAACCAGATGAAGACGAGGAAATGAAGGAGAGCAGTGTTATGACAAAGGAAGAAGACGATGGCGAAGACGAGATGGGCAACTCGCAAGCGTCACCGCCCACTGGTCGTCGGCATTTCGACCAATTCTCACGCAGCTCGACAGTGTTGAAGGCGTCGAGTGCCGCTCACGCAGGTTTTCTGGAGAGTCGCAAGAAGCAGCGAGTGAGCGAGGACTTTGGAGGCGCAATCACGGCATTTCGCTCCCAACAGCAGCAGCCAAAGTCACAGCAGCACCAGCCCCCTGTAAGCGTACAGCCCGTGGCCAGGCTCGGGTCGTTCACGTCCATCTCGAGAGGCATTCTGAATGGCGGGCCCTCGGCGCTTTATGGCCGAAGTGGCATTACAACGGGGGCCTCGTCAACAGAATCAGCAGCAGCTGGAGCTGGGCTGCTCTCCCCACAGAGTCTCTCACGACCGCCGCTCTCGAGCAGCGCGCGGCAGCTTGCAGCCGAGATCCGCCTGTCCAACAGCTTCACGCTGGTCGCCACAGATCTCACGAACGCCGAGTGTAAACGCATCTCAACTGCGTGCTCGTTGCTCGGTGGCCGCTTTGGGCTACGGTTCGACTTCCGTCCGGACCCAGAGACCGGCGTGCTCTGCTCGAGCGTCACGCACTTGATCGCCAAGTCCGTAAAACCCGGCGAGCGCCGCTGCAAGCGTACAGCCAAGTACATGCGCGCGCTGGCTGAAGGCTGCTTCGTGATGGACTATTCGTGGGTCGAGGCGTCCCTGGAGGCCGGCAAGTGGGTGCGCGAGGACGACCACGAGATGCTTGGCGATGCGTACAGCGACTCGGTCGGCAAGCCCCACGAAAGCCACGTGCAGCGTCTACGTATAGGCCGCCGCAACGAGCTTTTCCAGCGTTTCCGGTTCATTTTGCTCTGCGACGAGGCCGAGTTTGACTACCAGATCGAGACTTTGCGCAGCGTGGTCGAGAACTTTGGCGCGACGGTCATCTCGACGTCGCACTACAAGCGCCTTGGCCCCGAGAAGCGCGCGCAGAAGACCCAGGTGGGCATTGTGGGCAAATCCACGGCTCCCACGGACGCCAAGCACCAGTGGGAGCAGTTCCAGATCCCCATTGTGCGCGTCGCGTGGCTTTTTGACTGCATCTCGCACCTCGAGGTGCTCTCGTACAACGAGTACTATCCGTACTAACGACAGAGTGAGAGTTAGAGCATCTCCACCGCGTAGAGACAAATTGTAAAAAGCGGGGCACTCAATGGATTCGTTTATATTCCGCATAATACAACAGCACAGATGTGTGGACGATACGAGAGCAGCCCGTAGACTTGATTTATTACAACGTGCGTCGCGGCGCCATGCTGCTGCCGTCCACGGGCACCTGCATCTCAAAGATGTCGAGCTGACCTTCGTGCTTCACTGTAATTCACACAGAGAGAGAAAGCCAATAGAGCCACATTAGCACCCACGTCATTCAACAGCCGCTCATATTAGCAGAATACATCATGGGACGCACCTGCGATGTTGATGTTGGCGCCGTTGGCCACCTGGATGTGGCGCTGCACGCACTCGAGCAGCTCCTTCTGCAGCGCCTGGAGGTCCACGCCCGCGAGCACCTGCGAGCCGCGCTGGTGCGCCAGGATGATCTGCAATCGCTCCTTGGCGACGGACTTGGACGTCTTCGCATTGGATGCGGCGGCGGCGCTCTCGGACTCGCCGAAGAGCGACGCGAGCCACTTTCGCGCGCCAGTGCGCGTCGCGGCGCCTGCTCTCGCCGCCATCCTTTGTGTTATCGCTGCCTGTCTGTTGTCTGTCTTGTCACCGCTCGCTGCGCGCGTCTGAAGCTGAGCTGCTGACGAAGAGGTCAATTTGATTCGCGTGGATTAACAACGTGTGGAAAATGCAGGGGGGAGGAACTTTCCTGGGGTGGGTGTTTACTAATAAACCCACCAATTCGAATGTTTGCGTGTAAAAATTAGATATAATTCCAGGTTCTTCTTAATCCGGTATCTGTTTATGAAGTACCTCGAATCATCAACTTGGTTTCTATTGATCGAGTCGAATTTCTGTCGAGCGTGGTAATATTTTTTTAAATTTCACTAAAATCAGTGCAACAGGTCTTTCCGAAAATCTTTCCGGATAAGCTTGCTAGTATATGAAATTACAGTTATATACATGTACCTTACGTGAACTGCTCAAAGACGCGCTCGAGCGAGAGTTCGCTGATGCTGTACTGCGCGATCGCGAACGTCGTCTTGTTGGCCTCCATAGCCCCAAAGAGCGCGGCGAGCCCGAAAGCGTCGGTGCAGCTGGTCTCGTACACTGCGTTCGTGTTGCTGCCGCTGCCCGCACTCTGCGGATCGACGCTCTTGACGCTCTCGCCCGACTGGCGCGTGATCTGCTGCTGGAACAGGTGCTGCTCGAGCGCCGCAAAGTCCTCCTGGATCAGCCACTCCTTCACGAAGTCGTCCATGTCGATCACACCATCACTACCACTGGAGATCTCAGCTGACTCACCAGCAACACTGTTGTCCGTCGTCCGGAGCTTGGCTAGCACACCCGTGAGCCAGTTCTCACGGTGTGCGTGGTTGGGGGCCACCACAGTGTCCACATTATCCTGCGCAGTCGCAAATGTCGGACGGTACCGTTGGCGGCACAGATTCCACACAGCTGCGAGGTCTTGAGATCGAATCAGTCCTCTCTCCAGCAACCCTCGCGACTCTGGGTTCTGGGCCAAGTGGTTGCGCACCACGTCTACGTATTTCGCCGCGCGATCGGGGCTCAACACAACCGCACTGTCGAGACGAAGACTGATCGACACGCCCCGCGACGCGTGCTGCTTGAGGTCCGGAATGCTGCCGCACCACACGAGGTTGCCCTTGAAGAGCACGACGGCGTTCGCGCACACGGCCTCGGCCTCTTCCATGCTGTGTGTCGTGAAGAGGCAGCTCGTGTGCCGACTGCTCTCGCGCTTCTCGTACAGCACGCGCCACATGAGACGCCGCGCGACCACGTCCACGCCCGCCGAGGGCTCGTCGAGCAACAGCAGCGACACGTCGTCGCTCAGCAGCGAGAGCGCCAGCATGAGGCGCCGCTTGTTGCCGCCGCTTAGGTGCGCCGCAGCCGTCTTCTCCACTGGGAACAGATCCAGACGACCCATCAGCGACTCCACCACCGCACACTCCTCGCTAGCAGTGGACAGGCGACGTGAGCGCAGGCGGTAGAAGAGCTCGAGGTGCTCGCGGACGTTCAGGTCGCTGAAGAAAATGTTGGTCTGCGGACAGTAGCCGTACTGCATGCTCGACTCCTTCGGCTGCAGCGTCACGTCAAAGTTGGCGATGAGCGCTCGGCCCTGGGTGGGCGCAGTACCGGCCGTCAGGATCTCAAACAGCGTCGACTTGCCAGACCCGTTGACACCCAGCAACGCCACGCAATCGTTCTTCTCCACGGAGAAGCTCACGTCGTTCAGCGCCACCACCTGTCCGCTTTCGTTCAGCACGGCCGGTCCGCTATCTTCTTGTGCCTCGTCACCACCGCTGTTGGTGTCTGGCGCACGAGCCGCTTTCTTCGGGTTGAACACCTTGGTGACATTTACAACGCTCACGAGGCTTCGCTTGGCGTTCTCAATGTCGTCTGCACTTGCGCTTCCAGGCACAGCATCGTAGCCTACACCGTCAGATGCTGCTGACGAGGCAAGGCCCAGAGCTTGCTTCACCTTGTTCCAGCCGAGACTGAACTTGTGCGAGACGAGCGTCGGGTACATTTGCTTCTGGTCAAACGCTAGCAGCAGCAGCGAGTAGAAGACCGCGCTCACAAAGAGCGCAGCGAAATTGCTGCCACTCACGTTCCAGTCCCAAACCGACGGAGTCTTCTCTGGCGATCCAAACGCCGCAGACGTCATCAGATTTACAAAGTCGTCGTCACCAAATCCGCCGCCGTCGCCGCCCAGCTGTGCTGAAAAGCGCAAGCACTGCTCTCGGCCCTGTGCAAACTGGACGGTCGCGACATTCGTCAGTAGCATCGCAAACGTGTAGAACGGCAGGATCTGCAGGAAATACGAGATCGTGTGCACTTTCGAGCACAGCGCTGGCACCATCGACATGCCCGAGACCACGGACGCAGCGAAGATCTGGAAGATCGACGCGTACGACATAAACGACTGCGCCGACGAGTGTGACGAAAACACTAGCGAGAGCAGGTATGTGAACGGCAGCATCGCAATGCCAAAGACGACCATCGCAATGAACCACACTCGCAGCATCTCGCTTGGCACAGACGTCGTGAACACGAGGATCGTGAGCGTCACCGCTGCGACTGCAACCAGGTAGACTGCAAAATCAAAGAGCAAGTTGGAGATCCAGTAGAGACTCGACGTGGCCCTCGACGCGAGGTGCAGGTATTGCTGGCGCTTGAGCCCACCTTCTCGCTCCTTCACAATCGGCGAGATGTAGTACGCCACGATCGAGCTCAGTGTAATGAGGAGGTAGTACGTCAGGATGATACGACTCACAAAGTCTGCTGTCGGGTCAGAACTGTCGGAGATCGAGATCTGCACGCTGGCACCGCTCGTGACATCAACCATTTCACCTGATGTCGCATTCTTGCTTGGGGAATGCTGTGCGAGAACACCCGTTTTCACAACAAGGTCACACGAGCTCTCGAAATCTGCTTCAGTTGTTGCATTCGCTGCGTAAGACTTGAGCGTTCGGCAGTACATTTCGGACAGCATCTCCAACCCCACTGGGAGCGATCTTGAGATGGTCTTGTTGTAGAACAGCGAGTACTCGAAGCCTCCAAACGGGAATTCAGTTGCACTCGCGCCCGTGGCTTCAGGCAGGCGAATGTGCGAGATGTATGCGGCTGCGAAGAACGAGGTCGCGTTCTCTTTGCTGACGATCGCATTCACCATGCTCTGCTCGCTTTCCACTTCACGGTACACAAATCGCCTCGCGTCTTGGTTGGTATGCTTCAAGAGCTCTTGTACTCTGTCCGCGAGCTCCGGCGGTGAAGCCACCATGTAGAACGACGACGACGATGCGGATAACGGGAGCGACGTCAGCGTCTCGATCGACCGGTCCGCCATAGACAGGTGCTGCACGACTGCGAGGAGGATCGCGAAGATTGCGATCGGCACAACGTACTGCGATAAAATCGTGTTTTTGTCGCGAATCGTCATCTTCCCGCGCTTCACGAACAGCGCTCGCAGTTGCGAACTCATGATCTGGAACCCAGAAGCAGGACGATGTGCCGAATCGGTATTATCTCTTGTACCATAGGATGCCAGCGCGCTCTCTGCCTTTGCCGCTTTCGCATCGCTAACGTCCGCAACGTCGTCCTTCGCGTGGAAGTAGACGGACTCACCCTCTGTCACCTTCACAAACACGTCCTCCAAGTCGGTCGCAGCGATCGCGTATCGCTTGATCTCTCGTCTGGCTTTCATGGCTTCGAGCTCTTCAAAGAGCGCAACAAAGCTGCTCTCCTTGCCATCAGTGAGCTGGATGCGCGTTTCCCACTTGTTGTCGCTCGCCACCGTCGCCTTTGGTACAAATGCTTGCACGGCTTGCATCAAAGTCAACGTGCTGACTCGGCGTTCGTCGTCGTTGTCGTCGCTCCCCGAGTCGTCTTCGTGGTGCACCAGCGTCAACTTGTAGCCCACGCCAAACTGCTCACGGAGAAACAGACTGGAGCCGCAGCACTTCAGTCGCCCGTCAGCGACAATTCCGATGTTCTCACACAGCGCTTGTGCCTCTTGCATCAGATGCGTGGTCAAGATGACTGCGCGATGACTCACCGCTCGCTTCAGCGCGTCCCACGTGTCAAGTCTCGCTTTCAGGTCCATGCCTGCGGTTGGCTCGTCGAGCAAGACGACACGGGAGTTGTCCAGCAGCGCCAGCACGAGCGACAGCTTGCGCTTCTGACCGCCAGAAAGCGTCTTCGATAGCGCATCTCGCTTCTCTAGCAGTCCAAATTGTCGCAATTTCGCTTCCCACGTTTCTTGAGCGACAGTTTTGACGCCAATCGCATTCTTCAGCGCACACACGAGGTACAGATGCTCTTCGACTGAAAGCTCGTCAAAGAGAATATTCTGCTGGAAGCAGACACTGAGGCTCTTCCGAATGGCTTCTGGATTCTTCGCGACGCTCGCATACCCGCCGACGATTGCGTCACCACTTGTAGGCGACAACATCCCGCAAAGAATCGACAGCGTCGTACTTTTTCCAGCTCCATTTGGACCGAGGAGACCAAAGATCTCGCCCTTCTTGACGCCAAACGACACGTTCTTCAGCGCTTCTTTGCCGTTCGGATACCGCTTTGAGAGCGAGTTTACAAACAGAACGGGCTTGAACTGGTGCACGTAATCTCGCAGAGGCATCTCCCGCAGCGTGTCGTCCTTGGAATTGTCAAAGTCCTGCTGTCCAAGCTCTTCCAAGCCGAGCAGCTCCGCATTCTCCCCGTCGCTCAACCCAGGTGCTTGAACGAAGAAACGCGGGAACCAATACGACGGCTGGAAGACAAAGTACCACCGATGCTGCACGCCATACGTTCGTGGGAAAACGTTCTCGAGGTACCACCCCAGAAGCAAGTAGCCGGCGCTCTGGATCACCATTTTCTGGCATGGGTTGCTCACGGTCGACCACGCGATTGGCCGTATCGCGCCCGTGATGGCGTCTAGCCCCATGATATCCCGCAGCGCTGCCATGAAGACCACCGGCGAGCTGATTTTTTCGAGTCGTGAGACAACAAAGTTGAGCACGACGGAGCTGTCCATGGCCTCTTCACCTACGAGTGAGCGGATGAACGGCCCAGCGCTGAGCACAAAGTACACCAACGAGGCGCTAGCTGCCGCAGTCTTCGCTTGGTTGAAGATCGGCGTGATGCTCAAACCAAACAGCAAGATGCTGCTCGCGAACGTCACCAGCAGCAGGAAGAAGTACCACGCGCTCGCCTGCGTGGCGACAAACATGCTTCCGCTCAGCATCACGACCGCGATCACACCGAGCACGATCGCCGCGAAGAAGTAGAGCAGGAACCAGCTGACGAGCAACGCCATGGGCTGGAGACCCATGATCAGCATGTACTCCTTGAGCTGCTTCTCCTTCTCCATCACAATGTCGCGCACGAGGCGGACGTACGGCCACAGGAACAAGTACGCCATGTAGAACACGATATTGCTCTCGAATTGCCCTGCCACCGTGGTCTGCGGTCGCTTTGGCAGTGTCGAGACGCGCAGGTTGCTCAGTTCGTCCTTCACTTCCAGCTGATGCGTCAAGTGCTTGAGAAACCAGCGCAGCCTCTCTGGGATACGGTCGCTTCGTACCGCTGCTTCACAGTCCTTCACGCCTTTCCCAAGTGGCGACGTTGACGAAAAATCAGTCCAGTCGAGCTGACCGAGCTTGAGCATTTTGTTCACTGCACCACACACGGTTGCTGGTGATGGGAACGAGTCCGTGGTGGTGTTCAGAGATCCTTCATTGGTGTCGTTGTCTGTGCCGCTGCTACTGCTGCGCCGGCGGAGGAAGAGATTCATCTCCGCTTGGAGTAGAAGAATCCCTGGAAATTGGAGATACCGCTTGTTCTCAATCACGTATTTTGAAAAGTACAGCTTTATCTGGTCGGTTGTACCAACACCCTCCATGATCAGCCCTTTGAGAATAAAAGCCATGAGCTCCAGCCTCGACGAGTCCTTCGTGGGATAGCGCACGTCCAGCGACGCGTAGACCCGGTTGCCGGACTGAGCTGGGAAGTTGCGCAGCAGCTCATCTGCCTGCTGGTTGGTCGTGACTTCATCTCCAAACGGGATCATCTTGGTCACGTCACGGTACGTTGGGATGCCGAGCTCCTCCGATCCACGGTATTCACTACCACACAGCCACAATATAGCAAGCAGGTCAGTCTATAATCCAAATAGCCCGCTCATACACATGCATATGTGTCAGTAGAGAGAAAATGGACTCACCGATCAAGAAAGCGCAGAAACTCGCGGGCTTCCTGTCGATCCAGGAACGCCAGGCTCTGGTTCGACTTCTCGAGCAGGAGCGGTAGCACGGTCATAAACAGCGCGTTCGACAGCGGCAGCACGCTCGAGGCCATGCGCGCTTCAGCGTTCATGCGCGTCTGGACAGCCTCCGTGCTCGGTGTCACGAGCGCCAGCAGGCGTTCTTTCCGCTCGCGCTCGAGCTGGAGCTGCGGCTGCTGGTTCATCGCCGCCAGCAGCAGCATCATGCGCGGGTCGCCGTCATCACTGACAGCAATACCGGTATTCACATTGGCGTAGTCCATGACGGGCGCCGCGCTAAAGGAAAGACCGATCGTGACGTTGTACTCGCAGAGCTTCATGATGAACGCGAGCAGCAGCGCGAGTGGCACGATGATGTCGGTGACGAGCGCAGGGAAGAGCCACTGGCCGCGCGCCGTGCGGCTGCGGTTCAGGCGGCTCTCGCGTTGTTTCACGCGCCAGTTCTTCCAGAGCAGCACGCATACGGACGCGCCAACGCCCGCCATCTCTTCTCCGGATAGTCTCTTCCGTCTTCCGTGGAGTGCTTGAACGCGGGTGCGGATTCGATTGTGAGCTCGCGATATTACGGGGTGCGGCGGCTTCGATTGTAAAAAAGACCGTCATTCCGCCGAGAGGAATGCCTGCTTCTTGTGAAAAAAGCAAAGTGGCATACAAATCGCAAGTGATTTGCCGAATCCGAGAGCGAGTGACGATGGAAAATGGGTGCAAATGTGCTGGCTTGTGCCTGATCCGCAGCCGCAGCCGCTCAGTTGAAGCGATGCGTTGGAGCGAATGAATGCTCCGGAATGACAATTGCGTGCGAACCCAAAGGCTGGGGGCCTCACGCGCATCGTACCACAGCCAGCACTTGCTGTCGTGAGCAGACCATGAGGTGCCTTTCATGATGGTTTATGCGTTGCACTCAAGTTACACGAACGATAATAGGCTTCTACTGTAGTTCGTGTGTCTTGCTTTCTCACTTGGGCGCTCTCGCTCTTACTAAGTAGGCACTCTACGAAATCTTGTAGTGGGCGATCTGGATCTCTTCGCCCACGTTCGCGTAGTCGCCCGCGAAGCGCTGCGAGCGGAAGTGGCGCCAGCTCAGCGGTCTGTACGTCGGCTTCTCATTCGCATCGACAACCACAGGCGCGACACTCGCGTCGTACGAAGGGTTGTAGAAGAATGGCGCCGAGAAGCGCTCTCGCGAGCCATTGGCCAGCACGCGGTGCAGCGGTGCGACGAACTTGTCGTTCGACCAGATCTGCACCATGTCACCAATGTTGATCACGAACGTGTCCTTGATGGGCGGGATGAGGTGCCACTGCTGACTGTCGCGGTGGAAGACCTGGAGCGACGAGACCGCGTCATCCTGGAGCAGCACCGTCACAGCACCGGCGTCCGTGTGGTGGTACACGCCCATGGTCTGCTCCGGGTCTGGGGAGACTGGGTAGTGATTCAAACGCAGGAAACTCGAGTTGTTGTTCTTGGCGACCGAACCTCTGGACGCGTCGCTGCCGTTGCTGTGGAAGAACTGGTCAAAGAAGTTCACATGCTCCCCCAGCGCGACCGCAAAGAGCATGAGCAGACGGCGCGAGATGTGCTCCATGCGGTCAAAGTACTCGGTCACGTTCTGCTTGAAGCCCGGGAGCGCATCGTCGCTCAACCACTGGTTCTCGTCCTTGCCAATGCGCTGGTAGACAGCGTCGTTTGGCGGTCCGTCCTCCTGGCACCCAGCAAAGTCAAAGCCTTCTTTCCAGTCGGTCTTGTTCTTCGTGAGCTCGTCGTCAAAGTACCCGCGTGCGTTCTCCGCATTGCGACGCACTCGGCTCTTCACGTCCTTTGAGAGCGCGAAGAATGCGCGCATGCTGCGCTGGAACGTCTCGAGTTGCTCTGGTGTTACGCCGTGGTTGCTGATGTAAAAGAAGCCCCAGTCGGTCGCGGCGGCGCGGAGCGCGACGATCGTAAGCGCGAACGGACCCTGAGAGTCGAGCAGCGTGATCTTCACTTGGGCGTCGTCCTTGCAGGCCATGAGCGCGCCAATGTCGATCACAGGCACGCTCAGCAGCGCAGCAGTGGTCTCGTCCAGCTTGCTGCCCATGGCTTTCGTTGCGCTTCTTTCACTCGAGACGTGATCAGAGCTGAAAAGCTGACAACTTTATTTTGATTAATGTATGCTCGTCTTCAAAGGGCGAATCTCGAGCCAACACCCCAAAGCGCAAGTTCTATAGGAGTTGGCCCTCTAGAGTAGCCATACTTTATTAAGGTGCACGTGCGCGAACCCTTTTTGCAGGAAATTTACGCGACGAGTGAAGCGCCACGCTGACTCGGATCTGCATATCAAAAGCGCACCATATTACTAGCGTTTTTTTCATATTCGCGCTGATCTTCTTGCAGCTCGTTGTCATGGTGATTGGCTGCTGTCCTCGCATGCGGTCGTGAGTCAGCCCCACACGCAGCCAATGGAGCAGCCATGCGCTTCTAAGTCATCCCAAAATGTTGATTGCGCATTGATTTCCAGGTGACGCCATACGTCACTAAAGTGGGGAAAGATGTCCACTTCAACTTGTTATCAGGTCCAGCTCAAAAT
>JAASFY010000850.1:0-14886 GCA_023334035.1 Globisporangium okanoganense
ACGAGACAAAAACGAGCGGGTTCGTCTCGTCAAATGGAGCAAAATAGCCCAATTTCAGCCTACAAAACGCTGTCTTTCAAAAGTTATCCATCTTTTATTTGCCAAAAATGGTATGTTGTAACCTATTGAGCGGCACTGTATCTCAAAATGACCATTTCGAAGTTAGCATCATTTTGTTTACCGCGGACTCATTTATTGTTATTTTAGCAGCATTTCATTAGTAATTGTTATTTTAGCAGCATTCATTATTTATTATTATTTTAAAATAAAAATAGTACGATAGTGGATATTTATATGAGCGCATTTCATACAAAGACAACGCCAGTGGCACATTCTCACTCTGGCCGACGCGAAAACTTGCAAAAAGCCAGAGCTTCCCGTGCCTGCCCGCACAGCGTTGTGATAGCAATACTGTATATCTTGATACGTCAGCCGAAAAAGACCCCCAAAACCTTGCCTCAAACAGCCCCAGCGCGGCTTTTTGGGCCTTTTTCGTCTGTCCATTAAGATCGTTCAAAATAATAATAATAATGCGAGTAAGATCGCTTAAAAGAGCAGAAATGTGCAATACACTTGATTTGCGACCGAAACAAAATGTGTTTAAAACATATATTTTTCCGAAACACAGAAAAAAGACAGAAACGCCATTTAACGCAACACCATTTCCGCAATTGCAAGCATTGCAATCGCAAAGCAACGACCAACAAACAAGCAACTCCAAGCAAGAAGAGCCGCATGATGTGCGTGACGACAGCGCCGACGCGATTGACCGCCGACCCGGCGACGTGCTCCGCGCTCAACGAGTTCCAAATGCACCACGCTGCTCTCCGTCTCGACGTGGATATGACCACGCGGACGATCGCGGGCGAGGCGCAGCTGCACATGCGACGAGCTCCTGGGAGCTCGTCGCATGTGCTTCAACTTGATGTCTTCCACTTGCACGTCCACTCTGTGCGCGTGCGACCAGCACCACAATCACACGAGAGTGGTAGTGGTGGCGGTGAGCTGCTTGACGCGATCTGGGCCGTCAAGCCGTTCACGTCGTTTGGCGATGCGCTCGAGATCGCGGTGCCGCAGGAGCTCCAGGACGAGAACGAGTTCGTCTTCACCATCAAGTACGATACCGACTCGGAAAGCCCAGGCGTCTGCTGGCTCGCGAAGGAGCAGACTGCGGGCAAACTGCTGCCGTACATGTACACGCAGGGCCAGGAGGTGCTGAACCGCAGCTTCTTCCCATGCCAGGACTCGCCGTCGGTGCGCGTCACGTACTCGGCATCGGTCATCGTCCCCGCTGAGCTTGTGTGCGTGATGAGCGCAAAACTATGTTCTGTGGACACTGGTGTGGCTAAAAGCAGTAGCGCGACGGGAGCAAGAACGCGATATAACTTTGAGATGCAGCAGTCGATCCCAGTGTATCTCGTCGCGATGGCAGTCGGCGACCTCGCGTCGGCCGACGTGGGGCCACGCTCCACTATCTGGACTGAGCCATGCATGATCGAGGCGTCCAAGCACGAGTTTGAAGGCGTGATTGAAAAGTACATTCGCACGGGCGAAGAGCTCTTTGGTGAGTACCAGTGGGAGCGGTACGACGTGTTGGTTATGCCGCCTTCGTTCCCGTACGGTGGGATGGAGAACCCGCGCCTCACCTTCGTGTCGCCATCGCTCATCGTTGGAGACCAGTCGCTGTCGTCAGGTACACCTACTACTAGATATGGTTGTGTACTCTTGCTGTAGTTGTACTGACCGGTTCTCCTCTTCCTCCTCCTACCTACTCATGATGCCAGTTATTGCGCACGAGATCTCGCATTCCTGGTGCGTCCGGAGGACATTGCTGTGATCGACAAGTTCTAGATCGTTACTAACAAATATATGGCTGCAACTTTATTGATTACAGGTTTGGGAACCTCGTCACAAATGCGTCGTGGAGCGATTTCTTTCTGAACGAGGGTTTCACAATGTACGCAGAGCGCCGCATCACTGAGGTCGTACAGGGGAGGTACGTGAAAAGCTTCTTGGTTCTTTTAATGGCTATATGGGCTCGTTCGATTGCTGACCTGGTGTGTTTATCTTTATTATTTATAGACCGCTTATGTGCCTGAATGCCAAGCTCGGCGAGGCTTTGCTTCGTGAGGAGATCTCGTCTCTTGGTGAGGACTCGCCGCTCACACGCCTCCGCGTCCCACTGGAACAAGGCATTGACCCAGGGGATTGCTACAACCAGTGCGCCTACGAGAAGGGCTACGACTTTGTGAGCTACCTGCGAAGTCTCGTTGGCTCGGACGCACGATTCGACGCCTTTCTCAAGGCGTACTGCGCCAATTTCCGCTTCCAGTCGATCGCCGCGGAAGACACGATCCAGTTCTTCCTCGAGTACTTCCCAGAGCTCGCTGACGGCGAAGAGCTCAAAGGTCCGATCAAGTTTGCCACGTGGCTACACGAGCCTGGGTATCCGCCGTACACGCCCGACCTCTCGGACGCTCAGGAGATGATGGAGAGCTGCGAGGCGCTCGCCTACCACTGGAGTGCCTCCCCACAGAGTCCCGTGATGGCAAACGTGCTGTACTTGTCTGAAGAGGCAAAGCACTGGCCCGTGTTCCAGCTGTTGTACTTTCTCGACTGCTGCTTCGACGCGCCGTTCTCCAGCACAGCAGTTCTCCTTGAGCTTGGCGACTCACTTCAGCTCTGGGGCTCAAAGAACGCCGAGGTGACGTTCCGCTGGTCGCAGGTACTCATCAAGAACCATGTGGAGACCAGAATGGACTTTGTGTGCGCGTTCCTGCAGCTCCAGGGCAAACAGAAGTTCCAGATCCCGCTCTACAGGTTGCTCTCCACAAGTGCGAGCTCAGCGATCCGCGCTTTTGCGGCGGATATGTACGTGGAGACCAAGCTGTCGCTGCACGTGATGGTGCGCGCCCGCATCGAGATCCTGTTGAGTGCGATGGCCTAAGAGAGACGCATGAGCGAAGAGTGTCCGTCCACGCATGACGCAAACCGCACAAGGACGGCCACGGCATTCATCACCAGTAATAGTGGCAGCTATCACCGTATATTCTTGCGTATCTCATTAATCTGAACTTGCTTGGCGCTATCCTCTTGAGCTGTTGCTAGTTGCGGGTGGTCTGACGCTTGTGCATGGCTGCCCGAAATCGCTCCAGGTCGAGCGAGAAGCTCTGGACACTTGAGTATTCAATCAACGAAACAACCGTCAGCGTTACGACACACAAAGAAGCCAAGCAAAGCGCTGCTATACCAAAAGTGCTGATCTGTCGTAGCATGTACGCACCTCTGCAATGACTGCGCGGTCGTCATCGCGGAGTGCTCGTCGGGCGGTTGAAGCTGTCATTATAGCTGTTGCTCTTTGCTCGTTGCAATCTGAAAAAAATGCCCAATTTGCGAACTTATGTATACCGGTATCCGAAGTATAAAGGTTTTGAGGCCGTTTTAGAAGGGTACTATGGAAAAATGGGAGGTTTACCTTTTTATGATGCTTGCGTTTTTGAATTTCGTATCGTTCAGGCGATCACTTTGGTTCTTGCTCACCAACCGGAAGCAACGCGCGGCATGATGGGGCGGTGCCTGCGGTGCGTGCATCTATACGTCGTATACTGAATTATACATCTGCCTATGCGTGCGTGTGTGTGCCTGGATGGATGTGCTGCTACAACACCCGGGCGCGAGCTGCTTGGGCAGTCTCTGCTGAGCACACGCTTGCCTTGCTGACTGACCAGTGCCAATTGCTTTTGCGTGTGCATGTGTTCCATTGTGCATTCATTGCCTATAGTACTGGAAAAGAGCAGAGTGGCGATAACACACGCGACGCAACTACGCCTGTCAAAGATGAAGAACACGAGCTCTTCGTCGCGTCGAGTGGCTCGGAAAGCGGCAGCTCTGACGCAGCGGACACGAAGAGAAGAGCTGTTGTTTCGCGGAAGCGACTGCAGCAGAAGGCGCCCGTGAACCGACCGAAGGCAGTACCACAAGAGCGTACGCCTGATGATACAGGGACTACCACACAGAAAGCCGAGGCGATTATCGTTTTAGACAGCGACAGCGATGACGTTGACGCCATATCGACTACAGCAGCAGCTTCGACAGTGAACGTCGCTGCATCACAGGAGAAGCTCGAGTGGGAGTGCCGCAAGTGCACGTATCTGAACGAGACGAGCAGCAACGTGTGCGAAATCTGCACGAGCCCATGTCCGACGCGCAAGCTGCGGAACCTTTCGCAGTGGCTCGCGCCGGCAGCTGTAAAACGATCCAGTGCAGCATCAAAGCTAAGCGCGAAGGGGGAAACGGACAAGAAGCGCAAAGACCCGTCGTTTGAGGTAATCGACAGCAGCGGTGGGTCCGACTTGGAGAGCGACGACAAGACCCAGGCTCGACTTGGCGCTGCTTCAAGGCTGAAGAACCCCAGTGCAATGACAGTACTGACTGGTCCTTCAGCTCAGTCGAATGCGCTCTGGGCGGATACTTATAGCCCATCGACTGTAGAAGATCTTTGTGTCAACAAGAAGAAGATCCAGGAGCTCTCTGAATGGCTCAACCTGAGCGCGTGGCCGCTCTCAACAGCAGCAAACTCCGTCCACGCGCGCAAGCGACTGCTCTTCCTCTGTGGACCTCCGGGGTCTGGGAAATCGACTGCAGTTCGCTGTATCGCCAGGCAGATGGGGCTCGGCGTGAAGGAGTGGGACGACAATACGAGTGCGGGCAAGTTGAGCTACGAGCGCATGCTGCAGGAGCAGTTCTGGACCCACCAGACGTCGGGCGCAGACGATTTCATGGACTTTATCACGCGGTCCATCAGCTACGCGGCGCTGCCCATGGCCCCCGCGATTACAGGAAGCGAACGACGGAATCGAAAGCGAAAGCTGCCAAGCAGTCAAGGTCTTCCAGGAACTTCATCACAGCCACAAGCACCGTCGAGCCAGGTGATTCTGATTGAGAACTGGCCGCAGAATTGGTCGAAACCAGGCTCGGCGTGGGAAGACAAGGTGCAGAAAGTGTTCCGACTCATTGTCGACCCTGCGGGCAAAAACCAATTTCCCGTCATTTGCATCTTCAGCGACGTGCGCGAGAACAAGATCGACCCAAAGCACCTCGCGAAGCTCTTCTCGCCCGAAGTGATGAACTCGCCGTTCACGTCCGTGATGAACTTCAACGGCGTCACTGCAGGTATCGTGTGAATGCCTTGATTTGCCCCAACGGTGGGCATTAACAGTATCAAGCTGACAATGTTGCGCGTGCTCGTAACTCTGTGATTCGTACAGCTCAATTAAAGAAACAGCTCGCCCGCATCGCCGACTCGGAGCGCAGCAGCATGCCTCCAGCAGACATCCAGCACGTCGTGGACAAGAGCGGCGGCGACATCCGGCACGCGATCAACATGCTGCAACTTGTCGCGCACCAGGGCCATCGACGGAAGCAGCATAGCTTTCCTTCTGGGGCTTCCCAGAAATTCAGAAATATCACGTTCAATGCTGCTGTTACAACTGCTGCAACGAACTCGAAGAATGGCGAAGATGAGTCGACATCCACGAATCGCGATGCGTTTCTCTCAGATTTCCACGTCGTTGGGAAAATTCTGCATGGGAAAATGAACAAAAAGGCGAGCGAGAAGCCTAGCGGTGGTCGTGCTGCTACCGAGTCCAGCAAAGTGGATTTCGATAAAATGGTCGACATGTCGGCAATGTCGCTAGAGAAAGTGCTAGAGCTCGTGCACGAGAACTGCGTCGACTATTTCTCCACAGTGGACGAACTCGGCGACGCGATGGAGCTGCTCAGCATGTCGGAGAATATCCTCGCCGAGTCATACAAGGGCAACGCCAACTCAGAGGTGAAGAGCTTCGTCCAGAGCCTAGTTGACCTCTGTGGACATTGTCTGACCGACTGATTTCTTCGTATGAACCGTAGGTTTTCAAACGCGTTCGTGAAGTTGCTCAGGCGATCCTGGTCCGCAGCATCGCGTTGACCAACGAGCATCCAATGCCGACGGCATTTCGTCCGATCTCTGGCGCTCGTGGCTTTGCAACACGCCAGAAACTCGCGTGGAAGAAAGAAGACATGCTTCGGTTCACGCGTGGCAGTGATAACGACTTTGGTGGCTCGTTGGAGACGCCGGGTACGCGCAGCTACCACTATCTCTGCAGCGGCGACACGTTCGCATTCGACGTCGAACCGTACCTCGCGCTCATTGGCAATAGAAGTGCCGTTGGGACCGGCGCTGCGGCTGCGAATGGCTTGGCAGGTGGAGCCGAACAACTGCGAGAGGAAGTCGATGACGAAATTGAGAGCAGTGACGATGGTGGCGCCTGGTAAAGAACTTGGTACGGAAGTCAGTCACACTAAACTAATTCTAATCTAATTAACTCGAGCGATTACCATTTCCCTTCGCCTCCCATAATTTCAGTTGCGTACATGTACAGTTGAGTTTGTCTTTCCCGGGTTTCTTCCTTGTCCGTGTTAGTTCGCTCTACAGATCCGGTATCGCTGGCGCTGATGCTGTTCCGCCTGTGCTACTCGCCGACCTGCGAATCGCCGAATCGTATTCACGTCGTCTGGCAAAGCTGCTGTTCTTGAGTTTGTCAGCCGCGGTGTCCGAGCTCAAAGCAGCAGCTGATCCACTGCTTGCACTGGTGGCGGTCGACGGTGTTGCTATTCCTGAGACTGCTGCTGGCACCAAGCGTTCTTTCTCTTTCTGGTCAATAATCATCCCCAGCCGGCATTTCTTTGGCGTGTTGGACACTCCTGGCGTCGGCGGCTTCAGCAGAGTCATAGCAGCAGCAGCGTGACGAGGGCTACCCAGCCCGGAAGAGCTGCTCAGCGACGCGGTCGACGGGTCATGAGCCTCCTGCAGCTTGTCTGTGCTGGAAAGTGGCAGTTCCAGCAACAGACTCATCTCGTGCCCCACCCATCGCACAATGTACTCGCCATTGCGCTTGCGATTGAGGTCACCCTGAAGTCGACGCGTCGCAGCGTAGTGGTGACTGTAGCCCGAGTTCTGTCCGTTCTTTCGAGAGAGTCCGTCGCCATCGCGTAGCTTCTTCTCGAGGTTTGCGAGCCGCTGGTGGCAGTTCAATTGACCCAGCGAGTGCTTGAACCACTCGTAGAGCGTGAGCGCCTTGGTAAAGCAGTTGTGCGCGCCGCGGAGGTTCCCCTTTCGAGTGTGAATCATCCCAATCGCACTCAGCGACGCGGCCTGGCCGATTTTGTCCCCAACCGCCTTGTACAGAATCAGCGACATGCCAAACTGCGCCTTTGCTTCGTCAAACTTGGTCTCAGTGGTGAGCAGGATGCCCATGAGCTTGCGCGTGTTGGCTTCACTCCGAGTGTCCTTGTGGTGCTTTGCGATGTGCAGCGACTTGTTTGCAGCATTCCACGCCCCACGGTGACGCCCAGAGAGGAACAACGCGTGTGCAAAGAAGCAGGCCACGTCGACAACGTAGCTCCCGATTTTCTCGCGCAGGTTGGACGCCGTCGCAGAAGACGACGATGACGAGCAGTCGACGCTCAGTCCAACTCCGTTGCCGCCATTAAATCCGCTCTGATTGTCCGCACCACTGGACGCGGAGCTCTTCGCCTCCTGACTCCATTCTTCAATCATGCGCAGGTGCAGGTCGAGGATCATCCACAGATTTGACTCGTGCATGTCCAGGATCAGGTACGACGCGCTGGAGCGAGCTGCCAGTGTACAGATGTGCTGGAAGACCCAGTAGCTCACTTTCCAGAAGTGCCGCGCAGTGTTGTACAGGAACAGGTCGCGGTCGGCACTGCAGATCGACGCAAGCACGTCGTTTTTCGCGCCGTCGCCGTCGTACATGCCCAGAAGACTGCGCGCGTAGCTTGTGATAAATGGAAATGTCGAGTACGATACGCAGACGGACATGACCTCTGCCTGGCTGTCGAGCTGCTCGACATGTTCCGCCAGGCGGGTTGCTCGTCCACTGCGTGTGAGCGTGTTGAGCATGTGCTTGTCCGCCGAGTTCCCGCGGCTTGCGTTCCCACTGTCGTGGTCTGCCATGCCAGCCTTGCCGCTTCCGCCACTCAAGCCACCACCACCGCCGCTGATGTAGTTGCCATACGATTTCAAAGCCGAGAGGAGCGTCTGGTCGTATCCATCACTCGCGCGAGATCCTCCACGCGACGATGTTCGACGCTGGCTGCTGCTGCTCCCAGCTGTGACTCCACCGCGCTTGGGCAGACCTCGGTTTGCGAGCGCGAAGCCGGGGATGCGGTTGCGCTGGATGAGTGAGAACCGAAGCAGCGTCTCGACCAAAACCTCCCACTTGTTGCCCCAGAGACTCTTGAAATCGGCAGGCATCGCCCCTGCAGGAAGCAACCCGAGTAGCGCAAAGAAGCGGATTGCGTCCTGTCCGTGGTGCATCTTGACTTGTTCGAGCGAGACCCCGAGCGATGTCACCAGCGTGTTCACAGCGCTGCGGTCGTGTGCTGGGAGCCCAACGACCTGAAGTTCACTCACGCCTCGACTCAGCACAGCTCGCGTCAGCTCCGAGAGCGATCGGTCCTGTAGCAGCGGCGCACACAGCGAAATCGCCTGTGGGTGGCCGTCCAGAAACGCCATGAGCGGGTGGTTCGTGAGCGCTTCCAGGACGGACGCGGACCGAGACACGCCATTCGAGCTGCTCGTGTCGATATCACCAATTTCTGAAAGCAGCAGCGGCCGTGGGGACTGCTTCAGGAACAGATCTGCGGCGTGGAAGTGCGAAAGGCGATTCAGCGACACGACCTTCTCGTCAAAGCCCGCCATGCCGCCGCCCATGGCCTGCCGCGCAGTCATCAGGAAGGACAGCTGCGGCGTGTTCTGCAGCAGGTGCAGCAGGAATTCGCGCACGGCCGACGGGTTTGCGTTGATCGGGTCCTCCATGTTGTCCATCACGAGAAGCACTTTCAGGTCCGAGAGCACCGTGTGCAGCGGCATCTCCTTCTCGCGGCCGCCTTCAGGAAACAAAGAGCTCTTGATCGCCGACTCAAGCCCTTCGAGCGATTGCACGCCACGCAGGCGGATGAACGCGACACCGTCGGGGAACACGTTGCGGTCTGCGAGGAAGTGCGCGAGCTTGATCGACAACGTACTCTTCCCGATCCCCGGTGGGCCACGCACAGTCACAAACCGGTGCGCGTTGACAAGCCCCGCGAGCGCGTGGAGCTCCTGTTCACGGCCAACAAACGACTCGGAGATCGCCGGCAGCGTCTTTGAGAACTTGTTGGACGGACTCACGTCCACCCATTTGCCCACCGAGATGTCGGAGAACACGAAATGCACGGTCGACGCGTTGCACTTGCAGCTCTTGGCCTGGAAGTTGACCTCGATCGCCTGCGGGGTATCAGAGTTAACATTGCTACAGGACAGCGGACAGGACTCGGCGTGCAGGTTGGAGGACTCGAGCAGCACGAACTTGTCGCCCTCGTTGTCGGGGATGCGCATCTCGGCGCTCACGCGCACGCGCGCGATCTCAAAGGCCTGGTGCACCGTCTTGCCCGTGAGCGCGGCGTGGTAGAACGAGTACGAGAACATGGACGAGGATTCGTCCAGTACCTTGTCGTCGCAGCGCACGCACACGACGTGGGCCACGCCCGCCTGGATGAACACTTCGCCGATCTCCTTCGAGTGGCACGACGACACGAACACGAGCTTGAGCGTCCCGCTGGCGCCTCGCGTGGTGGTGACGGAGTCACCAAAGCCTCGCGACGACAACGACGTGGACGACGAAGTGCGCGAGAGAGCGAGGCTGCCAGGTGGTGGCGGCAGCAGCTCGACGCCGTCAAAGCTCTCACTCCTGGTGCTGCTGCTGTTGTATCTGCTAGCTTCGTCGACCAAGAGCGCACTCACGCTGCCGCCGCCACCACCACTGAGAATACTGCGCAGCGTCGCGGCGTTGACCAAGTGCGCCAGGCCGCTGCATTGCGTGTCTTCAAACACGAGGAAGTTCTTCTTGCCGGCGATCTGGCCGCCGTGGCCACTAAAGTGCAGCACGGTCACGCCGCGATCCAAAACTTTACGCAGCGCATCGACGGTCGCGACGGCGCGCATCGTGTGGATCGCGCGCTGGCATTCGTTGAAGATCTTGCCCAGGTGCATCTGCTCGTGGCTGATGTTGAGCGCCGGCACGGGCGCGAGTCGCCGGCTGCTGCTGCTATTGCTGCGGTTACTGCTGTTGTTGTCGGGGACCTGGAAGACGAAGGGCAGCGAGTAGAGCGTGGCGAGGTCGACCCACGTGTTGTGGATGCCGTAGACGCTCGACGTCTCGGTGATCGTCGTGCAGTCCGAGAGCGTGTCGCTCTTGTCCTCCTCGTCCATCGCTTCTTCTTCTTCTTCGTCAACGCCACGTCGTTCTTCTTCTAAACCTTCAACGCCAGCAATATGAACGTGATCTCTAGTAGCAGCACGAGAGCCATCGAGCACCGTACGCGCGATGCGCTCGTTCGCTGCTTCGTTCAGCAACTTTTCCTTCTCGCGCTGCGCGTCACCATCTCCAGCATCAACGTCATCATTAGCATTAGCATGGGCGCTATCTACAGGCGCTTCTTGATTGTCGTCTGACTGGAGCTGCTGCTTGGTGCGCAGCAAGTGACGCGCTTTCCGCTGCATGATGGTGAGGAGGAACGCGTCGCTGCCGTCACCTTCGCCCTGTTGTTCGGCGTCTTGCTGCTGGTGCTCACCACCGCCCTTTCCTGGGAGCGGGTGCTGCGCGAGGAGCTCCACGAGCGCCCAGAGCTCCTGCTGCAGCTGCGCGGACGTCATGGCGATGACGCCGTCACGGAGCTGCTGGTGCGGCGGGCCACTGTGCGTCATGAACAAAATTCTGGACTGCGGCATGAGAAGCCGCAGTCCAGAATTTTGCTCATGATGCACAGTGATCCTGTACAATATGATACAAAGAAACATGTATCACATTGTACAGTATATAAGTTAGTAGAGTAATATTTGAATGGAAAGAACAGCAGCGGTGAAATCAGTTTACAAAGGGTATACTGATATAGAGTAGCAAATTCTTATTCCAGTGATTGTGAACACAACAACAAACAACCTTGCTTGCTTGTTTGCTCGTCATCTTATTTATTTGCGAGGTCCTTCATCTGGGCTCGCGATAAATACTTGTGTGGGCGTGGTCCCTTGGTCTCTCTGTCTCTACGACCAGGCGCCACGACCTGTGCTGCCCGCCTCATGCGCCGCTGAGCTGGTGCAGCGAGCAGAGGTTGCCGTTGCGCTCGTACGCAGGTTTCTTGCAGCCGTCCACAACACAGCGCTTGCCTGCAACAACAACAACAAGTCAGGCCGCTGCACATCCGAATTGGTATACACGTGTATAGTGACGCACCGCCGCCGTGCGCCCAGCAGAGTCCGTTGGAGACCGCGGTCTTGGTACAGCCATCCCCACTGCAGTTCTTGCCGCCGCCGTGGGACCAGCACACGCCGCGCGACTTGGCGCGGTTGTCGCAGCCGTTGATCGTGCACTTGGTCGAGCCGCCTATGATACATGTAGAGAACAGCAGGATGGATGAGGATGCGGTCGGTGGGCCATGCCTTTACATAGGAGACGCACCGTGTTTCCAGCAGACGCCGAGGTTCTTGGCGCTGCTCGTGCAGCCCACGACCGTGCACCGCTTGCCGCCCTGCACAAGCAAACAAACAAGCGCAAGCAAGGATGGGTACATACACGACACAAACAACAAACAACAAGCGCGTTAGCAAACAAACGCGCAGTGAAATACGAGACATGAACAAGCATATCAGATCGCACGCAAATGCACACCACCCGCCAGTTAACGTAACACGTTGCCGTGTGGCATACTTCGAATTTCGAAGCATAACCAACCACACAACGACTGGCGAGATGACAAGCAAGTGAAAGGCAACACAAACGTACTCCGTGGCCGATGCAGAGCCCGCGGTTGACGACGTAGCGCGTGCAGCCATCGAACTTGCAGATGCGCGACTTCTTCATCTGGCTGCGGCTCGTCCCCGATGCCGTCGCTCGTCTCGCAGCAGCTGCAGGCGACTTGCCCGCAGCCCGTGAGGCCCTAGCGGAGGACGAAGCACCATCGCTGCGTGGAGCGGGCGTATCTCGACGGTCTGTACACATCACACACGAGAGAACAAAGAGGCGCGTTAGGCAGGCAACTGTAAGATCGTTCATGTGTGTGGGCGGCGTACCAAAGCTGGCGTCGCTGGAGGCGGCGTCCCAGTCGTTGTCCTCGTCTTGTTCATCGCCGTCGTCCTCAGCTGCTAGTGCGTAGCTTCCTGCTGTATCCGGCTGCTGCTGCTGGTTGTTCTGCCTGTCGTTACCGAGGATGAACGCGAGTGAGGACTTGCCGGACTCTGCGTGCTGTTGATCCTGCTGCTGCGGACGCGTATCGTTGCTGTTCTGGTTGCTGTTTTCGTTGCCGTACGAGAAGGACCCTGGTGCGCTGCTGCTGTTGCCCGCCTCCTCCTCAGTGTTCATGATCGTATCCAGTCGGAAGGAAATCGGACGGGACACAACTGGCGACTGCGCGAACGGGAACGTGCGCTGCATGCGTTCGGCCAGGCTCTTGGCCGTTGCGGCGACTGCTGCTGCGGACGCGTCGTCTTCGTCCGTCCAGTAATTGTTGTTGTTGTTGTCCGTTGATTGGGCTTGTGTGGATCGGCTGGTGATGCTGGCGCCAGCGGTCGCGTCGACGTCTTTGTGAGCTTCTTCCATTATCGACTGGTGCGCTTGGCTTGCGGCTTCGGACGGGACCATCAAGTCGCACGTGCGTCTGTCCGTCCACCTTGTTGTTGTTGTTGTTGGACGCAACTGGTTTGCTCAGAGGTCGGCAGTTGTGCGGTTTGCGTTCTTGTTGTTCCACTGAGAGAGGGAATGAAAAAGCAACCACCAAGCAAGGCGTACCCACACGCCGCCTGACTCACGTGGACGATTTGATCCGAGGAGCTCAACTGCTGCTGCTGGCACCGGCTCTACAATTGCGCGCCTGTCGGTAGTGAGCTTGTGTGTGTGGTGCGCGCGTTTGCGTTCGTCGGCGGTTGCGGATCTGGGTGTGGGGATTTGGGATTTGGGCTCCGCGACTTCTTTTTCGCTGCTCAGGCCAACAAGCGCAAATGTGGTGGGATGGTGATGGGCCGCAAGGGTGGAACAACTTTATGTGGGTGGAGAGAAGGCAAGAGAGGGGGACACCTTCGAGGGAGAGGACAACTTGCGATTTCTATGGCGTGGTCAATTGTTGTTGGTAATGGCCGCATGGAAGAAAAACTACAGCAAGTGCCTGACAGCACTTGCTTGCTTGGAGCGAAAGCATGCACATCTCTTCTTGCTTGCGTTTGCGTGATGATGGTGCTGGCCTTTTCCATAAACACATGCAATTCACGCATTCGTTTGTTATTGTTGCACGCAGCCGCAAGGAGCTGCAAGTTTGTTTGTTTGTTTGCTTGTGATTTGCGTGCACGCAAAGACCAGCCAGGTTTCCTGAGCTTGCGAACGAGCCTGAGTGGGGGCTGTGGGATTCACGTGGCCTGTTGACTGAAATCCATCAGCGCGCAAACAAGTGGAAGAAAATTGATGAACGACACTTTTCAAGTGGAATGGAAATTTCTGAGCGTCAATCTGTCTTTCCTGCTTGTGCTTGTTGTGTCAAGTGTGCGCTTGTCTTGTTGCTCAGCAACTGAACAACTGACTGACTCGGGCCGCAAAATAAAAAAAACGAAAAGCAAGTGTGAGATTGTTTTCCGTGCGGGACAAACACAATTCGACGCGCGCTGAAACCAGAAAAAGTTGCTTGATTTGACAAACACTTGGTCAGACAAATCAACAAATTCGACTTGTTACCAGCGCGCAAATACAGTGCACAATTGCGCTTGCTAGAAAATGCTATTCTTGTCTTTTTGCGACTTTCTCGCAGCGGAGGAGAGAATGATTCGAGGGAAGCAAACCCAGCGCTTAGCCTGATCAAAAGCATGTCAGTCCATCCACCAGTCGATTCAGGCTGGGGCAAAACTGAAACCATGCTTGACAGCACCATGCGCCTGTGTCCCACTTGCGCTACAGTATCAAGAAGCAGAAACGATGTTGGTGCTGTGTTGTGGTGTGCATGTAGACTTTGCAACTTTGATGGAAACAATTTTCCTGAGGCAATGCCCTTGAACAGTATGATACGCGTCAGGCTCGAACAGGCCTTAACACACCAAATTCAACACGCACTATCGCTCTGTGGATAATTTGTGTTTGTTTTGTCCATAGAAGCAGAATTACAAAGCGAAGAAACCTGCCAACACGCTTTGAACGCAAGTCTGATGGGCATAACGAAGTCTGGATGGAGATGAAAAACCAGTCACATTCCAGCGGGCAGATCGTCACGCTTTCCATTCGCTCGTGCGTAAACACACTATAGAAACACGTGTACAAATGACAAACCGCCAAGGATTCGAGAGCAGAACAAACGGTTAGTCATTTGTTTCATGTCGAAAACGTCCGAATTAAAACTGACTCTAAAAAAACTCTTAGCGCTAAGAATTTTTTTTAGAATCGGTTACATGGGTGGTTATCTAATTCTAACGCTGTCAATTTCTGGGTGGCTGAGTTTACAACCAGATCATCCGATTTTTGTACGAAGTGAAGCTAATATGTTCAGTGGTGGCAGGAATTACACGACAACCCCGATTTTTACGATAAAAAGCAAAATCATGGATTTTTTACGAATGTATTTACGTTTTTGGACTCACGTTTTGAAGACAATCGTTTGGCGGTCCTCATATCATTACACCACACATGACCGCTTATCGTCTGAATGGCATCTGTGTGAGCGTGAGAAAGATAAACGACACACACAGACGATATCTGCTCAAAAGATGCGAGCACGAGTGGGGATGCCGACGTAGGTGTGAAGCCTAGTCTG
>JAASFY010000851.1:0-14886 GCA_023334035.1 Globisporangium okanoganense
CTGGCTGGCACCATAAGGTGGTACCGATCAGAGCTCTCTATGTCGACAATGCCCCTCATGGAGAGCCACGGAATAGACCAAGATAGCCATCCACCCACGTGAGCACTTTGGTGCCGATCGTCTCGCCTTCCAAAGCTCATTTCCAATTTGCAGCTCTCCAGCTCAAGTCACCTCCCCACCACCTCCACACACCCGTCGTCTTCCCGTGTGGCTCTCTGTCTCCTCTCCGTCCTTCCGTCCAATCAAGTCAACATGTTCTCCAGCAAGCAGTTCTTCTCTCTGTGCGTCATCAGCGTCGCTGTGCTGTCTGGTGTGAATGCATCAAGTGAAGTCGCCGAATCGTTCTACTACGGCGGCGGCGCAAACACCGGTATCCGGACCGGAGCCAACACGAACTTCGGAGCCAACGCTGGAGTCAACACCAACTCACTACTGAACGGATACGTCAGTCCAAGTGTCCAAGCTGGAGCTCAAGTCGGCGCAGAAGGTGAAGTCGACGCGTCTGCTGGCGTCGGAGGCAAGGCTGGTATCGGTGCTTCGGCTGGACTCGGCGCGTCTGCTAGACTCGGTGCGTCTGCCGGTGTCGGCGGCAAGGCCGGTCTCGGTGCTTCGGCTGGACTCGGTGCTTCTGCTGGTCTCGGCGCGTCTGCTGGACTCGGTGCTTCTGCTGGTCTCGGTGCCGGTGTCGGCGGCAAGGCTGGTATCGGTGCTTCTGCTGGACTCGGTGCTACGTCTGGACTCGGTGCTTCTGCTGGACTCGGTGCTTCGGCTGGACTCGGAGCTAGCGCTGGTGCGAAGGGAGAAGTTATCACTGGCAAGTCGAGTGAAATGAGCGTCGTTGGTGTCGCAAAGGGCGAACCAATCAAGCCAAGCGAGCTGAGTGCGTCGATGTCAGACACGAAGGACGTGAGCCCTACTTCTACGGCGACTGCGACCGTCTCGAGCTCCGACCCAAGTGGCACTACGACTGTCACGAAGATCAGCGACAGTGGAAACGTGGACGTGTCCATTGAGAATAAGGATGGCGTGGTGACGACCTCGGTCCCTGCTACGACCACCCAGGCGTCGAGCCCTTCGGGCGACGTGAAGCAAACAACCAAGTACGGTCGTCGCAACCTTCGCGCCAACTAAGCGGCGCCTCTGTGTAAATTTTGTTGTAACGTTACTTTCTTTGAGCGAATAATACAGTCTGATGTTATAAGTGTGATTCTGTTTGGGCAGTTTGTATCGACATGTAATATTGCGGATAGAGGAGAGGCTGTGGTATACAGTCATGAACTTCGTGGACTGGAGGCAGGAAGTCGTTCTTGCTCTAGCTTTAGGCGACGTCTTTGGGTTTTACAACATGATTCCTCCAACAAAACCAACGCCTCTGGCTCATTTGGTGTTTCTTCAGGATATCCCATACATCCTTTTTACGCAATTTTAATATCGTACTTAAAATCACGATACATGCAGCTCCAGTCATGAAGCGCACCGCTGTGCTCCATCTATCTGATAGCCTTCCAAGCAAGAGACTGCTGCTACGAGTTGCTCATTCCCGCATCCACAGCCGTGAGCTCAAGCGACACACACAGCAGTCTCCTCATCTACTGTAGTGCCCACGCGTATTGCACCACCCTCCAGCTCAGCACACTCTTAATACTTCGGCTATCCAGAATATCCGTCATGTTGACCAAGAAGCTGTTTCTGACGTGGGTCGTGCTCGCCACCGCCACTGCTCTCCACGTGAACCGGTCTCTGCGCAAAGCCAAGTCAGCCAGCAACTGTCGAGTCTGCTGTCGAGCCTCGGACTCGGCAACATGCTCAGCGCTGGCGTGAACCAAGACGGATCGCTGACTGCAGGTGTCAATTTCTTCGGACTCCAAGCGAATGCCGACTTGAACCCGCTGAGGCAAGCCCAGGCGGCCGCGGGCGTTCCAGGACTCGGCACGAGCTCTCAAACGGGGAATTCGGGTCGTCGCCTGCGTCACGAGTGAGTTGGTATTTTTGTTCTTGCGCAGATTGGTACAGAACTCCCTCCAACAGCCGTGCCGTAGTATTTGCATAAACGTCTAGCGAAACGAGAAAGTTTAACAGTTTTTTCTCTTATTGAATCCTTGTCTTTTACATAGCCTCTGATGTATGATCAGAAATGGAAGCACGGCTGTTGGAGGGAGATCTGTATTTTGTTCAGCACGATGAGCTCGTATGTTTACCATTTTATCGTCACAACCCATTTAATTAGAATTTCAGCTGAATTTTGCTCGTTATATTGTTGGTTTCAGTCTTATCAATACCAAAGACTTCGGAGTATGTATGTATTATCAAAATTCGAATCCATGCACTCCAAGTGCCTTCAAATTGTGAACCTGTGGTCTCACGTTTCGTGAGTTCAAAGTTGGTTCTCAACCGTGACGACATATGCGGTCTGGGCGCCCAGTCGCCCAGACCACCGTGATGCCATCCTCTATGTCATGAGAGGTCGACCTCGTGCTCTGGAGCCATTCAACGCGTCCTCTCGTACCGTAGCAGATCATCGCATCCATTTTGATCAGGCCAACGTAAACCCGAATGCCAACGTGAATGTGAGCGCGAACGTCAAGGCGATGGCCCAAGTTTAGACCAAGCGACGCAGCCTGCGCGCTTAGAACTCGTGTTATTATTGTCTGTTAGCTCTTCGCAGTAAAATATTGTACATCCAATGGTGTCAGTAGTGTGTCTTATTAGAGTGAACGTGTTCGTGTTATCCGGATGATGTGAGTCAGTATAATAATATGTGTATACCGTTGAAGCTCACATGCTCGGTGCCGTCCACGCTCCGATCTACTAGGCTTTCAAGAATAGCCACGCCGCCATTGCTTAACCAGCACGAGCCGTGACTGACTATATTTTATTAATATTACCAAATTAGACAAGCAATCGACGTACTATACTACCCTGTAATAAGAGCACGCTTTTCGTCTAATAAAACGAGCACCACCCAACAGCGAGTGAAACGAAGAGATCCATTCATCCAGCCACTCGCCTCGCACGCTCGCTCGCTCAGTCTGACTCGCGCGTTGCTTTCTTCACCAGCACCTCCACCAGCACCAGCACCGTCGTCTCCTGGTGCTCGTCCGCCTGCTGCACCACCAGCGCCATCGTTCTCCGCCGCACGCCAGCAAGCAACAGCCAGCCGCCGTCCCACGCCAGCCACTCATCGCACTCGTGTGTGGTTGAAACGGCGCGAAGAAACCGCTTGGTCCCCCATTCGAGCTCTACACGCGCGTGTCTGTGTGTAATAAGTTACTGATAAAGTGAACATCATGATGGTCATGGCGCCCCAGGCGAGCGTGAAGCTCACGACGCCCGCCGGTCCGGTGCTCGTGACGGCGAACGCCAGCGGTTCACAAAAGCTCCCAGCGCAGGGCGCCGTGTTCAACGCCAAGTCGGCGGTGGCGCTCGTGAACGAGCGCCGCATCGAGTTCATCCGCGCGCGCCACGTGCGCGTCATCGGCAAGATCGACGAGGCGACCGGCAAAGTGCTCGGCTCCTCAACCTCATCGTCAGCGTCTGTATCGGCTGCGAAGAAGCGCGTGCTGGTCGAGAGCGACGACATTGAGCGGCTGCTGGCGTGGAAGCACTCGAAAAAGATCGGCCCGGGCTTCGCGAACCTCGGCAACACGTGCTACCTCAACTCGGTGCTCCAGTGCCTGAGCTACACGCCGAGCTTCGTGCAGTACCTGCTCGAGAAGGACGTCTTCGCGTCCTTTGCTGGCGGCAACAGCAGCAACAACAGCAGTACCAGCAATAACAAGTTCTTCAACAAGAACAGCAACAACAACAACAGTATGAACAAGGGCTCGAATGGCTTCTGCGGCGTGCGCGTCATGTGCCGGTTACTGCAGAGCATCCACGGCAACGGCGGTGGCAACGGCCGCGTGCTCCAACCAAAGGAGTTCGTGATGAACATCCGCCACGTGTCCAAGAGCTTCCGCATTGGACGGCAGGAGGACTCGCACGAGTTCTTCCGCCTGCTGCTCGACTCGATGCAGCGCTCGTGTCTGCGCAAGGCCAACATCAAGCTCGAGACGCACCCAGCGGCGGCCACGACGCTCGTGAACCGCACGTTTGGTGGGAAGCTCAAGAACGCGCTCAAGTGCGCCAAGTGCGGCTTTGTCTCGGAGCGCTTTGACGACTTTCTGGACCTGTCGCTCGAGATCAACAACGGCATCAAGAGCGTCAAGGGCGCACTGAAGCACTTCACGGCCGTCGAGACGCTCGACGACAGCAACGCGTGGAAGTGCACGAGCTGCAAGAAGCTCAGCCGCGCCGAGAAAGGCATGACGATTGAGACATGTCCGAACGTGCTGGTCATCCAGCTTAAGCGCTTTGACATGCAGTTTGGCAAGATCAAGAAGCACATTGAGTTTGGGACGACGCTGGACATCTCACCCGGCATGAGCAAGACGAGCGAGGACCGCAAGCGCGGCCGCTCTAAGTACGAGCTCCACGCTGTGCTCGTGCACGCCGGGTACTCGACCGACTGCGGCCACTACTACGCGTTCGTGAAGGGCTCGTCGGGCCAGTGGTACGAGATGAATGACGAGAGCGTGCGCTGGGTGAGTCTCGACACTGTGCTACAGCAGAAGGCCTACATGCTCTTCTACTCGCGCGTGCTGCCGGCCTCCGAGCGGCCACAGCCCAAGGCCAAGCCCGTGGTAGACGAGCCCAAGGCCGTGGCCAAGGTCGGCGCCGAAGAGATCCCAGTCAAGGTGGCCACTGAGATTGTTGGTGTTACTAGTGGACTGGCCAAGTCGAAAGAGCTTGACATGAACGGCTTTCTCGCGAGCCTCAAGAGCAACATTGACGGCGTCAAGGACGCTGAAAAGGGCGACAAGACTGTCAGTACTACGACGAACAGTGTTGTCGACACTATGGAGCCAGAGAGCAAACTGACCCTGCCAAAAACCAGAAAGCAGATCGTCGTGACCTTCAACGTCATGAAGCGAAGAGCAGCGACGCCAGCTCAGCGCTCGCTGGCGTTCAGTGGACACATTGGCAAGTTGTACAAGTACCGCGCGTCTTCATGGCGATCGTGTGCTGGGCTTAACATGTCGCGCGAGGTGACGGAAAGCGTGGTGATCTCAACGCCGGAGGCTCAGGCTGTCGTCGTCGTCCGAGCCAACGTGGACGAATCCTCACCAGTGCCTACAAAGCCATTGACTGGGGCTACAGTAGTGCCGTCTGCTGAGCCAAAGCCGCTCAAGGTCACGAAGATCCACTTTGACCCGCGCCAGATGAAGAACATTGGCGTCAAGAGCGCCGCGCTCTTTGGCAAATCCGTCGACAAGTGGGGCGAAACGAGTGGCTGGGCGGACGAGAAGGTCGAGAATGAAGATGGCGACGAAGCCGCAGCTTCTACAACAGGACCCTCGGAGCTAGAGAAGGAGCTCGCGGCCAAGCACGACCGCGTGATGAGTAAGTTAAAGAACGAGGACTGGAAGCACCGCAACGCTGGACGACAGGACTACTGGGACGAGACGCTGGACGCCGGCAAGCTCAAGAAGCTCAAGAAGCGCAAGGAGTTTGTCGCGAACCAGGGCTCGTCCAACAAGTTCCAGCTCAAGCTGCAGCACAAGAAGCAGCGCCAGCACCAGTAGAAGGAGTCGAGCAACCGCATGGTATCCTAGTTAGAGCAGTTCGGTCAGTGGGCCCAGCAAATCAACACCAGCATCCCCCCACATAGATAATCACAACGTGTACATACCCCCGCCAAGGAGCCAGAGCATTGCAGCGCAGTGAGCCATTATGGAGCATGATGCCCCTCCCCCTGGCGAGTCGCTTGAGCCGTTTCTCAAGGCGACGGAGTGAAACGACTCGGTGAAGGTCTCGAAAGGGTCGGCGTGGTGTGCACAGTGGTGTGGCGAGGCTCTTTGTGAGTCCTTTGAGCCTCAGCTTTAGGCAGACACTGAGCAGCTATGGACGCTGAGAATGGTGATGGCGACGCAGCAGCGGGACATGAGATGCAGGTCCAGACGGACGACGATCCGTCCTTAGAGCCTCGGTCGGCGTCGTCCCGTGGCCATGAGGCCATGTCCGAATTCTTCCGAGCCGCCGGTACACCCGAGAGCTCAACTGATCATGACCAAGAAGACACTGAGACTGAGGCTGAAGGCGACCCAGCGACGAGCACCCTCGAGTTCTCGCTACTTGTGATCCTACAGCCCGATAATGTGCGTCATCGCGTGGCCGCAACACCGGAGATGACGATCGCCGAGCTCACCGACGCGATCTGCAGCGATTTGAAGCTCAATGCGGACCTCATCGCGTTCCCAGGTCTTCATCCCGCGCCCGGGCTGAGTCTTAACGACACGCCGCTGTCGGCATTCGGGTTTAATGGGAAGCATGGCGGGAGCAACAATGGCGAGGAGTCCGTGGTGCAGGCGTACGTAGCCAAGAAGCTAAGCACGAGCGAGTACGTCATGCCCGACCAGATCCCCGTCCAGGTCTACGACGGTACGTACGTCCAGGCTTTGAGCTGCTGGTATGTACATCACTAAAGGGCTAACCTCATTGCTCTGCTGCTGTTTATAATAGAGGAGCAGGACCGATACCACACGATCTACGTGGACGTGGAGAAGTTCACGGGCCACAAGCCGTACCTGGGCGGCTTTCGGCACCGGAAGACCCAGCAGCTCTTCCACCACGCCTCCGCTCAGGTTCATACCCACCGAGTGTCGTCATATTACTCCACCTAGGCTGGTTATCTAACGAGGGCTATGCTCCCTATATAATATGCAATAGACCTTCCTATCCAGAGCCCGACGGAATCTCGGGACCACGCGCGCGCACCGCGAGACGCAGACCCAGGAACTCGTCACGCGGTCGCTGCAGACTTCGCGCGAATCTGGAACCCAAATGGCACGTTGCGACCTGCGAATCGACGCGTCGTGTGACCGGCAGCTGCTGGCCAAGCCGTATTTTGACTCGTTCCAGCTCGACAGTCTCCGCGAGGACTCGGCGTTGCTCCTACAGCGACTGTGGCGTGGGTACAAGGCGCGTGCCTACGTGTACAGTCTACGCGAACACAAGCGCCGGATCATCGTCGTCGGTGAGCTCGAGGCCCACGAGAACTCGATCGAGGACGCCTCGTACCAGAAGCGCGAGGTCTTCCGACGCATGCATCCGAAGACCGTGGGCGATTTCGAGGTTTTGTACAACGAACTGGACAAGTGGCGCCAGTTTGAGACTCGCAAGGTGAACGAAGACTCGAAGCTGGAGACCGAGGCTCGTCAGAATGCCCTCGAGGCGATCCTGAGCAAGGAGACCAAGCTCTTGCAGACGATCGACCGCCTGAAGCTCACGGCCACAGACGCGAACCGCAAGCAGCGCATTGAGAGTATGCTGCAGTTCATGGCGCGTCCCAAGCAGTGGCAGATGGGCGACGGTGGCGTCAAGGAGGTGCACACGCCCTTCACGATCCGCGCCAAGGAGCTCATGGACCTGTACCACGGCCTTAAGACTTCGCTGGTCTCTGTGGACGAACGGCTGGACGTGCTGCTGCATGTCAAGTGGACCGTCAAGGAGTTCGAATGCGCACTGACGAAGGAGATCATTGAGCTCATCGACCGCGAGGCCGACATGCTCAACCGCGGACGCAAGGAGAAGAGTCTCGAGGGCCTCCGCAAGCGGCTCGCGAACTTGTTTCTGCAGTTTATTGAGAACCCAGAGTTCAATCCAGAGTCCGCGGCGACCAAGCAGACGACGAGCTCCATAGCGAGGTAGGTTGGTTGGTTGGTATTCGAAGTGTAATAATACAAGAAGTGGTGGCAATTTCTGAATTAATGTGGGATATTTTGTAAATCATTTCTGAATTTAGGCAACAAGGCTCGTGCGAAATATTTGCAATGACCCGTTGGAGATGCTCTAAGTGCATGGGCAAGCGAAAAATAATTAGCCTCGTTCGAGTCACATTCAGACGACCTTTCCGAACGGTCGATTCTCAGATATTCTGAGAATTTCCTAATTTTCTCCCATTTTTGCCTCCGCATTTTGCGAGCAGGCGCAAGGCACACAAGACAAGCGAGCAAGCAGACATGGTGCGTGAACGCGACGGCGTACACTGCGGCCGCGTAGAGCTTGCAGCCACCACGCCATATCCGTACGCAGTTACTAACGCTACTGGTACTGTGCTCGGTCGTGTTTCTTTGTGACGAGCAGCCGGGGTACGAGGCCGAGGAGACGATCAAGCGTATCAAGAGCCACAAGGGCGTGCAGGCTGTGCTGATCGTCAACCAGGAGGGCGTACCGATCTACTCGTCCACGAGCGACGAGGAGTTCGCGATGGATCACGCGGCGCTCATCTCGCAGCTCGCGGCTAAGGCCAAGTCCACGATCCGCACGCTCGACCCGACGAACGACATGACGTTCCTGCGCATCCGCTCCAAGAAGCACGAGATCATGATCGCCCCAGGTATACAATTGTTGCTATTGTTGTTGCTATTGTTGCGTGTGATGTTAGTGTATAGCAGTGGCGCATAGCTGGTTGTTTCTATGAGCTAATGGCGTTATGCTGCGTGTATGACGTTATGATGTTGGGGTATTGTGTTGCAGACAAGGAGTACGCGCTGATCGTGATCCAGAATCCAAACCCAGGCACGGAACACGAGGTAGCAGAAGCCAGCTAGGGACAGACACGAAAGGGCGACTGTGTATGGCATTCATTTTCTATATAACGCGCATGATAAGCTATTGACGAGCACGCTATTGTCAGGCTCAGGCATAACAGCAATGCTCTTGACTTCAATCCATTTCCCATTGCACCTCTTTATAAGCTGTAGGATTTAGAGGGGTATTCGATTAAGTACGCTTCAAGATCACAAAGAAATAATTTTCACTTGAACACTCTATGCTTGCCACCTCTCTTTCTGACAGCGGGGCGTTTCCGCTTCTTTGTCACGCGGTTGAAGAGCTCCAATAACGAGCCAAAAGCTCAAAAGCCCACACAGAGCCATTCGCCATCCTCCTCTCTCTCTCAACGGACCCTTGCAAGATGACGCGCTCGTCCCTTAAGAAGCACGACAGCGCGGTCGAGTCCCGCGCGCTCAAGGCGCGACGCGACCGCGTGACCACGCAGGTGCGCAAGGACAAGCGCCGCCAGGCCGTGCAGACCAAGCGGCGCCGGCTCATGTCCTCGGACGAGGTGGCGCTCACGGGCCGCGACATCGCCGAGCTCGTAGCCATCCTCGCGGACACGAGCTCCGCGTCCATCGACTCGCACCAGGAGCGCTTCGACGTGCTGCGCGAGATCCGCGTCATGCTCTCGACCCACGAGCACGACTACGCCGCCGTCGAGAAGATCATCGAATCGGGGGTGCGTTGTCCCTTATTAGTGACACCATCCATGGATTTTTACTACTGCATGGTTGGATGGTCACTAATGTGAATCGCTACCTATATGTAATGTAGATTGTGCCGATCATGGTGAACCTGCTCAACTCGGCATCGCCACTCGCCAGCGCCACGCGCACGGGCGGCGAGGTGTACCGCGAGATCCTCTGGTGCCTCACCAACATCGCGAGCGGCCAGTACGAGCACACGAAGCTCGTGCTCCCCGCCGTGCCGCGGCTGCTGCAGTTCCTCGAGGGCTCAAACGTAACGCTCGCCGAGCACGCGGCCTGGGTGCTGGGCAACATCGCGGCCGACTGCGAGGAGTTCCGCCAGCAGCTGATCGCGAACGGCGCGGTCGTGCCGCTCGTGCGTTTACTCGCCAACCCGTCGGTCGAGAAGGAGCTCGCGAAGAACTGCGCCTGGGCGCTTTCCAACATGGCGCGCGGCCACGAGACGTCGGCCAAGGCGTTCATCGACGCAGGCATCATCCCAGCTCTCTCTGCGGGCTTGACGCAGGGCCAGCCGCACTCGTTCTCGGAAGACGTGGTGATTGAAGTCGCATGGCTGCTGAGCTTCCTCACGGCGCGCGAGGAGCAGTACCTGCAGCTCATGCTCGAGAGCGACCTCCTTCCCGTGCTGCTGCAGTACTTTGCGACGGCCAATGAGCTGCTGCTCACGCCGCTGCTGCGCGTGTTTGGCAACATTTGCTGTGGCTCGGTGGATCACCACACGGACGAGTGGCAGATGCCGTACGTGCGCGGCTTGCTCAGCGGCGAGTCACCTTTCCTACCAAAGCTGCGCGAATTCCTACAGCCGGACGTAGCTGCGAGCCATGCGCACTTAGCCAGCGAGAGCGCATGGGTACTCTCGAACCTCGCAGCCCTCGACGGGCAGGTCGTTGAAGTGCTGCTAAGTGCGCACTTCCTGCCGCTGCTGGGCCAACAGTTCCACGACGGGAGCTTTGAAGTGCGTCGCGAGGTCGCGTTTGCGCTCACAAACATCGCACTTACCAGCGCTGCGCACCTCGAACAAGTGCTTGCGCTGGATGTGCTCAAGGGCTTCCTACAGTACCTGAGCGCAGCGGACGTGGCGGTTGTGGGCAACTCGCTGCGCTTCATTGAGAATGTGCTGCGCGTCGCCCCTCGTGGTGTGCACCTCGTGGAGGTGAATGAGGGCATTGATGCGCTCGAGACCGTGCAGTTCCAGTCCGGCGAAGAGCACCTGTCGCAGTGGGCCGCTGCGCTCGTGAACGAGTTCTATGGCGAGAACTACGGGGTCAACTCGCCGCCGAGCGTCGCGGCGGTGGGCGGATTCGTGCCCAACCTCTCGGTGCTGCAGCCACCCGCGCAGTTTAATTTCAATGCGGCGTCGCCAGGAGGACGAGGCCGCGGTGCCCACATGACCACGCCGGCCTGGAAAAAGTGAACACGTTGCATAGGTAAACCAAGTTGTGCAGACAAGCGAGCAAAAAACACAAGCAAACAAACAACACACGAGCATAAGTATACACACAAGCAAGAACATAACAACAACAACAACAACAACACCAACAGCAATATATATACGCCAACAACATGTTCCTACTCTCCTATGCGTTCGCTTGCAGCTTGTGGTGCGCGAACGACGGGGACTCGGTCGGGAGCTTCTCGCCCATGTAGTTGATCACGAGAACCTTCTCGTAGCTTTTGCAGAGCCACACGCCCAGCAGTGCAGCCAGCACAGCGCCCACTGCAAACAAGCCATGCTCTGTGTTCTCGTCCACGATGAAGAATACGCCGGCGTAGATCGCGTAGTTGAGCGCGTTGACGACAAAGAGCCCGCGATTGGCCTGCACGAAGCGGATTCTGCTCACGCAAGTCCCGCAGCCGAGCAGCAGCGAGCCGCCCAGGAAGCCGATCTGCAGCAGCATGAACGCGATGAACGCCGGCGTGGGCTGCGTCATCGTACCGAAGAACGGATTGGTTGACCGCGAGAGCATGAACACGCTCTCGGCGATCACGAGCGCGTTGAGCGCAAAGATCGCGGTTTTGTGCCGCCACGAGTCCACCAGCAAGGTGTCGTAATCCATGCTTGCTTGTTTGTGTACTTGCTTCCTTGTTGTTGGGCTTGCTTGCTTGTTTGCTTGGTGGTCAAAGCTGTTGTGCGCAAGTAGCTGTGGGTCTGTGGGCAAAACCCATAGAGAGAGAGGGCAGATGGCCGTGGGAGAAGGCAGCAAGCTGGCTTTGTTTAGTGGCTACTTGTTCAATACTGAAGCCAAGTCAATCGCCTGGGTCATTGTCTAACATATGGGTACCGTACACTTCACCAGGCTTGTTGAGAGAGCGACTTGTGTGGCAAGGCTTGCGTGGCTCTTGTGTGATTCGGATATGCCGCTTCAAGCATCCCACTCTTGTGCACCCAAGCACCACAATATTTATTATCAGAGACCGTACTCCCAAGCACCAAAACAACAATGCAATTGTTGTTGCTTGCATCCAACAGGGTTACACGCAAGGTTACGTATCAAAAAATCGATTGCAATGATAAAGGTTACAAG
This sequence comes from Globisporangium okanoganense, assembly GCA_023334035.1. Lineage (NCBI taxonomy): Eukaryota > Oomycota > Peronosporomycetes > Pythiales > Pythiaceae > Globisporangium > Globisporangium okanoganense. The sequence continues at coordinate 11,891 of JAASFY010000851.1, forward strand.
CGATCTGTTCTAGTTGGCGGCCTCGCCGTCCTTTGGCTGATAGAACGGGAAGTCCGTGTAGCCCTTGGCGCCCAGGGCCGAGTTGTAGTAGCTCTCGAAGCCCGCGTCGGCGTTGAGCGGCCAGTCGTTCGCGAAGCGCTCGGCTAGGTCCGGGTTGGAGATGTACGCGCGGCCAAAGCCCACGAGCTCGGCGCAGCCCGAGCGGAGGACGCCCTCGGCCGTGTCGCGCGTGTAGCTGTTGTTGGCCATGACCGTGCCCTTGAACAGCGCCTTGGCTTCGAAGGCCGTCATCTCGCGGCACTTGCCGTGGTACCCAAAGCCCACGCCGTCAAGCATCGCGAGGTACGCGAGGCCGTGGTGGCTCAGCTTCTCGATCACGTACGTGAACGTCTCGATGTTGTCCGCCGAGCCAATGTCCGCGAACGCGCCGTTGGGCGACACGCGCACGCCGATGCGGTTCGCAGGCCACACGGTCTTGCACGCGTCCACGATCTCCAAGAGGAACCGCGCACGGTTCTCGAGCGACCCGCCGTACTTGTCCGTGCGCGTGTTGGACACCGTCTGCAGGAACTGGTCGATCAAGTAGCCGTTGGCCGCGTGGATCTCGACGCCGTCAAAGCCCACTTCCTTGGCCAGCTGCGCGCACTTGCGGTAGTCCTCGACGACCCCAGCGACCTCGTCAGTCTCGAGCGCGCGAGGCGTCTCGTAGGGGCCCGAGACGTAGTTAGCGTCGCGCGTGTGGCCGCTGACCACACGGATGGCCGAGGACGAGACGATCTCGCCCTTGGCGTTGAAGCTCGAGTGCGACTGGCGGCCCATGTGCCACATCTGCAGGAAGATCTTGCCGTCTTTGGCGTGCACGCGGTCCACGACGCGCTTCCAGCCGGCCGCGTGCGCCTGCGTGTAGAGCGCGGCCGCGTGGTGCCAGCCGTAGCCCTGCTCCGAGATGCCCGTGGCCTCGGTGATGATGAGGCCGGCGCCGGCGCGCTGCTCGTAGTACACTTCGTTATTCTCGGACGGCACGCGATCCGCACCGGCGCGGCCGCGCGTGAGCGGACCGAACACCACGCGGTTCTTGAGCACAAGACCCTCGCCGAGCGGGAACGGCGTGTTGAGCTTGTAGTCGGCGGTGGCCATGGTTGCTGCGGTGGGGGGGGGGATAAGGCGGATTGCGGAATGATACAAGGCAATGTTGCTTGCGGCCTCACAGGACAAGACATGTCTTTGTGTTGCGCCAATTGAACCCATCCATGGATTGCGTTGACCTCGCGTGCTTATCAATCAACCTGTGGAAGTATTGGAGCGATCTGATTGGCTGGCAAAGGTTCTGATCACGCGACTGTGGTGGTGCGTCATCAACAGTTTTTAATAGAAAATCACTAATCTGCGACGTGTGAGATAGATACGAGCTCAATGGAATTTGGTTCTTGCAATCGGCAATGACATGGAGCTACACCATGACGCCAAGTGTCAAGAGGTTTTTAGGCATCAACTCACTTGCTGTGTGATTGTGATTCACTTCATTTCACTCACTTCAAGGTAAAGTACATTCGGCGCTTCACAATTCGCTTCACTTCAAAGTGTACACTCGGCAACAAGGTTGTTATTAAGCATAACGTCACTCGTATGCTATACGCTACGTCTTCAAGTTATCTCTCCCCCTCTTTCTTGTCTCTTTACCACGGCACAACCTTGCCCTCGTAGTTGAGGAACTTGCCGGTGTCCTCTGGCTTTAGGCCCTCGAGGACCTTAGTCAGGCCGGCGACGCTCTCCGCCGGCTGCTGGCCGCCCGTGAAGTTCGTGATGCGCGTGACCACGTAGCCTGGGTGGAGCGCAACCGCGATGATCTTGTCGTCCTTGAGGTCCACCGCGAGACTCGAGTTAATCATGTTGACCGCGGTCTTGGACGCGCGGTAACCGTACAGCCCGCCGCTCGTGTTGTCGTCGATGCAGCCTATGCGCGAGGAGATCTGAGCCACAATCGCATTGCTACGGGCCGCGGCCGCGAGCTTCAGGTTTGGCAGGAACGCACGCGTCATGAGGAAAGGACCCACGGCGTTCACTTCAAACTGGCGCATGAGCGACTCCTTCGTGGCGTCCTGCAAGCCGCCAGTGGCGCCAATACCAGCATTGTTGAGCAGCAAATCGATCGGCACACCCTGGAGCTCGCTGGCGGCATTGAGGATCGACGCCTCGTCGCCCGTGTCGATCTGCACTAGCATGAAGAGCGCTAGGCTCTTGAGCTGCTCAGATTCATATGACAACGTCGAAGAGTTCAGTTAGTTAGCCATTATGCAAGTTGCTCGTGTCCAGTCGTTTTTAGAGCAATAAACAACCACTCACGTCCTCGGCGGTGGCCAGGTCGCGCACGGCCGCGATGACATTCCAGCCCTGCGAGGCGTAGTGCGTGGCGAACGCGAGGCCGATGCCGCGGTTACTGCCGGTAATCAGCACAATCTTCTTGTCGTTGGTGGTCACCATCTTGAGTGGAGCTCTTTGGGATTGTGGCTCGAAAATGTACTCGACTGACTTTGAGTTGAGATGGGATTTCTCGAGGATGGTAATAAAAGTGCAGTTCTGGGCGCCATTTTCAGCCAATCAAATCATTGAATTTAAATATAGACCAATGAGAATAAGATCCCGAAGCGACGAGCTGATACTGTAAACTGGATCGGTTGACGAGCATCTTTGCGTCTTGGTTTCTTGGAAGCTCATGGAAGGATCGATCTCGACTCGCTGCTGATGGAGCCGCCCAATCACCACGTCATCCTCAGCTGCGATCTGCGTGTTGGCCGCGCGCCACGCTGTCTAGTTCCAAGCCTCATTCTTCAATTCTCCATTGAACAAACACCACCCCTCAAGCCTCAGCGACTCCACCATGTCCGCCACTGTCGGATACAAGCTCTTCACGCCGCTGGCGCTCGGCGAAGGCCTGACGCTCAAGAACCGCATCGTGCTCGCGCCATTGACCCGCGGCCGCTCGGACCCAGTCACCC
>JAASFY010000852.1:0-14874 GCA_023334035.1 Globisporangium okanoganense
GACTCCATCGCTGTGAGTGGCACGAGATGGCGGAATGGCAGCTTGCAGAGCAGACGAGGTGCAATTGCTGCGCTTATTCCGAGCGAACTGATACCGTGTCATTAGCGTGACCTCTGCCACTGTGGCAGAGCAGGACAAAAACCCCTTACAATAGTTTGAGTCCCATTTTGGTTGCAAATGGCAATTTGAGTCCCATTTTGGAATTTTCCCTTTTTTAATCCGATATGGATTCAACGATGAGGAACGTTCTCTATAATTTTATAATGGCTCACTAATCTGACACCGCCCTGGTGTCCAAAGTAATCTGCCTGGTGTCCGACTCAATTCCCGTGTTCCATTGCATTCCTCATAAATAATCGCTCAGCTCTCACATGACGCAGCACGCCACGGTCTTCTGCGAGCGCAGCTTCGCCACGGGCTTGGCCAGCTCCTGTACGGCCTGCTGGGACGACGCGCGAGTGAGAGCCGACATCGTGGGGCCGATGCGGATCGAGCGTCGCTTCTTGGGACTGTCGCCTGCGTTCGCGACCACATTCGCGATCGTGTTCTCGACCGTGTCCTCGAGTCTCGACTCGTACGCCTCGCTGCCGCGACTGTCGTTGATCGCGAGCTTCTTCATCGAGGTCTTACGGCGCAGGAGCATCTGCATCGAGTCCTGCGCCTCCAGCAGCGACTTGCGCTTAGAAAAGACGCGGATGAACGTGCCGCGACGTGGCTTATTGGGCGAGCCCACGCCGTCTTTGTGCTCGAGGTTGACGAACGATGGGTTCTCCCACTGCTGCTGCTGCTCGTGCTCGTCGATTGCGCTTGCGTTTGTTGGACTCGGTGGTTCAAAGCGTTTGGACGGACTGCTGCCGCCGATGATCGCCTGGGAGAACGCGTTGCTCGTGTCGCTAGCGTCATTCACGGGAGTGATGTTGCTGTTGCGCTTCTGGAAGAGCTTGGGAGGCGATCGCTCGGAAACGCTCAGCTCGCTTCTCGCTGAGCTGCAAGAGCCTAGCTCCGAAATACTGGTGTCTTCATCTCGGTTCTTGGGAATTGAGGCAGTGGTGATGGTGCCCGTGTGCTGCTCTGTCCATATGCAGTCGCCCAGCGCCTTGGCGATCGAGCTCATGCGAATCATTTGACCCACAGGCCCGTCGCGTCCTGTTGTTTGCGGGGAGTCCTCCGGTGTCGTGTTGAGCACCAGGCTCTCGGTTTGTACAGTCGTCCGTGACGGCGACCGAGGCGCCAAGATGAGCGGGATCAGCACCGAGCCAGTTCCATTGCTGCTCCAAGAGCTCCTTGTACCAGCAAGCGCCACAGTTCCGGAATCTGATTGAGACTGCCTCACGACTGGCGAGCTGTCAAGCGAAGCACTGACACCGGGCGCCGCAGGACTCGTGTCCCGTGTGGTTCTCGATGGGTTCGACGAGTGCGATCGCTGTGCCAGTGAGCTCTTGCGCTTGGCCTCCGCCAGCGCCTGGGCGTACGTGTCTTCGCTGGGCTGCATCGACAGCGACCCGCTCTTGCGGTGCTGCAGCATGACCGGCGGCTCGGACGTTGGCAGCACGTTGCCTTTCTCAGACGTGCTGCTTCGACGTCGCTCGAGTGAAGGTCTCGAGATCGGAGAGGCATCGTGACCATCGCTAGTCCACAGATGGTTTGAGGTATCGAGCGCTTCAAAGCTACCGCTGCCACTGATCCGCTCTCTGTTCGTCGGACTCGCAGCAGGTGACTGTGCTGGCGACGATGACGGTGAGAACGAGAGCTCTAGTGGCGGCAGCCGCGGCTCCGCACCTGGGTTCACCGACACTCTCCGGCTCGTGCGGTGGCTCAGTGATGACGGTGGTGAGTGTGCGCTTTTCAGGGTCTGAGTCAAGTTCCTGGCTGGCGCCCCAGCGTCCTCCAACGTTGGACCAACTTCCGAGTGATGGCCAGCGTGGAAGCGTGGCAGGGCTTCACTATTTGTGGGACTCAGGGGTACGCTGGCTGTGGCGGAGAGCAGCGAGTCGAGCTCGTCCGGCATGACCTTCAGCAGGATGCTGTTGCGTCGTTTGACGTCCACTCGATCGTGCAGCACTTGAGCTGCTGGTCCATGAGAACCAACGTCACTCTGTACCACTAACGGTATCTCCATCGGAGGCCTGGGCGTGTTGCATTCCACCTCAGCCTCTTGTATCCCGGCATTGTTATGGTCGTGATGGAGCGCTGGCGTTGCAAACATGGACCGTGCGCGCAGCTCCACCAGGTCGAGATCGTGCCGGAGTTCGACGGACTTGCGTGCACGCGCGAGCCGCGACGACATCTTCATCTTGAGCTTGGTCATTAGAATGAAGTTGTTGACGGGCGTGAACGCTGCCTCGATCTCCTGCTGCGTCACCTCGACGACGACCGAGTTGGCGCGGTTGAGGCGCACGAGCTCGCTGCCTTCGAGGATCCACGGGTGGACTTTGAGCTCCTGGATCCGGATGCGCTTGTTCGGATCCTTCTCGAGCATGAGCTTCATCACGTCGACGCAATCCGCTTCGGTCTCGGGCCCAAAGACCAGCGGGTCCTCTCGAATCGAGTCCATGACCTGCGTGAGAGACGCGGCCTCGGCGCCAAAGGGCAGCGAGCCCTGCAGCATCGCGTATAAGGTCACGCCGAGCGCCCAGATGTCCACCTGGAACGGATCATACTCGTTGCCCGTAGTGCACTCGGGTGCGAGGAAGTGGTACGTGCCCTCGGTGCTGCGCAGCCGCGTCTTGTTCTCCTCGTCCAGCATGTGCGCCACGCCAAAGTCCGCGAGCTTGTACATGTTGGAATTCGCCAGCAGGATGTTCTAGGATAATTGAGGTACAGGAGGTTATGGAAAATAGTTAGCCCACATGGATTCTGCCAAACCTAGGAGCCTGGGTACAAGTAGGTGGGTACCTCTGGCTTGATGTCGCGATGGCAGATGTGGTTCGTGTGTACTGTGAGGCGCAGCATCCAGTAGATCAGTTAAATGGATAGCCATATTACCAAGTCACTGCGTTCAGCTAATAGCAGTCGATACACGGAAACTCACAGTAGCTCAGAGCCATGACGACGTCGCGCATGCAGTGGCGCGCGTCTTCCTTTTGCAGCACGCCGCCGGGCGTGTTGGGCGCGCGATACCGAAAGGCCTTGTCGTCCCAGTGCATGACCTGCCCGCCCTGGATGAGCTCGAGTACGAGGAACATCTTGTCGTCCGCCGGGCTGTCGATGATCTATTTGATACGATACAAGATCCCATACAAGAGCGTGTCAAGCCTAGTTCTATCGAGCCAAGCGCTTGTTACTAATTAGTACCTCGTGCAGCTTGACGAGGTTCGTGTGTGCGAGCTTCTTCATTATCGCCACCTCGCGCTGCACTTTCTCGAGCGCGTTGCAGAAGACCATCTTGCCCTCGACCTTCTTATACTCGCGTTTGCGCTTTAAGAACGACTTTTTGAGCACCTTGAGCGCCTGCAGCACATGATGAACTATTAGCAGCCATCGCACACGAGTGAGTGAGACCCAGCAGGGCTCAGAAGAACGTACGTAGGCCTCGCCTCTGCCGTCCGTGCAGTGGTACACTTTCGAGAACGCGCCCTCGCCGAGCACTCCGAGCACGGCGTAGTCGTTCACGCGGCTCGGTGTGCCCTCATCGTTCTCCTGGACAGCGACGACATCGGTCACGATCACAGCGTTCGCGGTGCCATCTTGGCTCATGGCGATCTCGCGCCTGCTAGAGTCTCGTCGGCGCTCGTCGCTGAGTCTCTCACAGAGCGTCGACACCGCAACGCTTCTCGGAAGCAGAGACGACTGGGTCCTTGAGACTTCGTCTCGTGCACTGAGGACGAGTGAAGACTTTCGTGCTCTTGGCTTGGTTCAAGTATGTTCTATAGTTAGTTTCGGATCCCGTGTGCGGGTGGTGCGTGTTTATATGGCTGAGGCGCGCTCTTCAGATCCGATAAGACGAGGACGATGCGATCAAAAGCCAGCGAAGCTATGTGATGTCACTAATAGGGACATGTAGCCATTTTTAGTTTAGTGACATGGCTACATTTGGTGAGCAGCTACAGTACAGTACGCCTTGTGGTGCTCTATGAGTTATTTGCTTACTTTGTTACTTTAGAAAGAAAGCAAGGGTCTGTGTGAAATTGTATAACTGGCCCAGTTCATTGTTGATCTACAAGGGTGTGGTGTATCTATATATCTAAACGACTGCGGAGAGCTCGCCGTCGCCTTCGTCCTCGCGCGAGATCGTGAATGCTGTTGGCGCCTGCGTCATCACCGTTCTGTCGTCGCTCTCCATAAGTGAACCCGAGAAATGCCGATCGTACGTCGCTGTGAATCCGAGTTCTTCGTCCCAGTCGTCGATTCTCTGTGGGGGTTCCTGCTGCGAGCGCTGCTTGCCTTTCGAGAGCGTCACCTGCGCTTGAAGCCGCGTTCTCGTCGCATGAGGTGACAGCGCCTGGGGCTTGCGCTTCAGATCGAAGGAGCGCTTGTGTTGGTGCTTGAGCCGCAGCAGCTGCATCTCAGCGTGGACTCGAACGCCGACGGCCGCGCCGGCGTACAGAAACACGTCCAGCAGAACGACTACGCCGTTCGACTCGGATGGCGCTACGCTGCCGCGATACTCGATGAGCCGCTCATCAGAAGTCGGCAGTTCACCTCCGAGCACGAGCTTCAGTAGCCACGCGGCGCTCATGCCGCACGGCAGGTAGTTGATCGAGTGAAACTCGTTGTCGAGAGCGAAGCACGTGCCGACCTCGGGGAACAGGCTCGCCAGCGAGTGGATGGACACTTGAGTGGCCACTGGGCCATCACCAAAGTCGCCACCTTCCACGACTTCAAGATCGAAGCCAAACGTGCGCAAGAGCGTGAGGATCACGGGCACCGCGTGGTAGTTGGAGGCCTCGGCCATCATTGAGAGCCTGCGTTGTGATGGCTCGATGGTTCGACAGACCCATCGGCCAGTAAAGTCGCTCGGCGGTCGAAACCCGAGCGATCGCTGCGCGTCACCAAAGTGCTGATGCGCTTGACAGATCCCCACCACGTGCACCTGGGCTTGGAAGAGCTCCAGACCGAGCACCTTGGTGTTTCGAAGCAGCGACTCGACTTGCTCCAGTACGAAAGGCGCAAAGTTGGCTGGCTCACTTCGGTCCTTGTAGATGCTCGAGACGATGTCATCGACGAGGAGTCCGAGCTTCATGGCGTCTTTCGCGAGACTCTCATTCAGGAGATGAGTCAGCAGGCTCACGAATCTCGCGTAGTCGGCTTCACTCCCTTCGCAGTCGTCTTCTGATTTACCGGCCTCACTTGAAGCTTCACTGGAGCTTGCCGCGTCTCTCACGAAGCGCTCGACAAGGCTCCACTGGTCGTATTCAAGCAGGCTGCACACCAGCTCGAAGCACTGCTCGGCCAGGCTCGACAGCCGCTCTGTGGACTCGTCAAGACCACTCTCCTCATCGTCTTCGCTATCGCTGTTGGCTCCGTGTCGACTAGGATACGAGTACTCGTGCTGGGAGTCTGCTGGAACATCGGTGGTCAGTAGAGCCACGAGTCGCGGGGCACAGTAGTTGACGTAGTGCATCAGCAGGCGCTCCTGGTCGTTCCCAATGCTGCTGTGGTGATCGCCACCGCTGTAGCCATAGATATCGTGGGCTATAGGTCCAGGATTCCGCCAGAACCGCAGCAGCGGTAGCAGCGAGCGACCCAGCGTGTTTGGTGAGAGCCACTGGAGCTGAATCTGCGACGTGAAGAGCGCGAGGATCGAGAGACTCGTAGTGGCGTTGACGACCGTCGAGTTGCGTTTCTCCCAGAGCAGCTTCCTGAACTCTGGCGGTAGGATCAGGTGCGATGCTGACACAATTTCGCTCGTGTCTTCAGGTTCGGGGTCGGTCCCCGTCGCGCCGCTGGCATCACTATCATCGTCCACTTGGATGACTTCGCGGCTTTGGTTGGGCAGGACTGAAGGCGAGTGCTGCTCGGTCTCCGTCGGCTTTCGATAGGCGGAGATCGTGAACGGCGTCGAGGTGGCGATGCCGACGACTTGCCACGTTGCGTCTTTGCTGGCGGTAGCGCTCGGGCTCTTCTTCTTGGCCCTAGACTTGGACTTCCGAGCGGTCGATAGTGTGGACAGCGAAGGCACAATTGGGACGAATGCATAGGCGCGGAGGATGTGCGTCCGTGCGCGCTGACGCTGGCTCGTGCCGCTGTTCCAGTCGTACTCCCAGTGGCATTGCTCGCCATTCTGGAAAGCGAAGACTTGGTCGGACGGCTGCAAATCAAGACGGCCAAGTCAGTCGGCATGCCTGGGTACTAATGCACTAGATGGCAGGCTTACCCCCTCGGTACTCGCCTCTGCATGGGCTCGGATCCACAGACCCTGCTGCTTGTTGCTTGTAATCGACGCGCTTGGGACCTGCTGACCGAGCTGCAGTTGCTCCACCGGATCCGTCTTTGGGTTGGGTTCCTCGCGCTCAAAGCGTCCATACACCACGACCTGGTCGAGCGATTGCAAGTCGCTGCTGTCACTGGACTCTAATGCCGGAGCGTGAACGCGCACGTGCAGCGGCGTACCGCAGTAGCTCCGGTCGCGGTGCTCGGAGCAGCAATGCGGGAAGCAGCGCAGGATCTACCGGCAGACAGACACAGCGTCAGCGTTACGCACTAGCGTCATTACAGGCCGCTGCGCTGCATACCTTGGTCGCTCGCGTCCGGTTGCTCCTGTGTGTGTGGGGAAAAAGCCAATAGAGATACAAAATGAGCTCTTTAAAATGCGACACAAACAAAGTGAGACCGTCATGGCGACATGTCGCGTACGTACCGCGCAAATGAGCCCGAGAAGAGCTGGCGCCGGGCGTGCGGACACGCGTCCACGAAGAACTCGCACTGCACTGGAGACGGCTGCATGGCTGACTTACAAGCGCTGAATGGTCTATAGAGCGAGCGTGCAATCCAAGCGGCGAGTTGCCGACTGGCTGGCTGGCTGGTCTCTTTTGGGGCGTTACTTCTGTCTATCAACTGAGCGTTTTGGTCGGCGGTTTCTGAAACTGTGAAGAAACGGCCGAGCGTTGCATGTCAATCAATCAAACGGTGAGCCTATTAATAACTAGCTGATCGTCCAGTCCACTCCTCGTCCTACCCACTCGCCAGCAGCCGCTGCCTGGGACCGCTGCTGGCGATAGCTGTTGCGAGAGGGACTAAGCTGCTGGCTGGCGTATGTTGGCCCTTGCGGCCGTTTCTGAAGACGACCTGAAAATATGTCCGCCACGTGGATCCGTCCTGTATAAATATCAGCCCACCAAGGATTAGATTACGCTTTATGCAAAGTCGGAAAGCGCATTTAATATTTTAATGGGGTGACCCTTTGCTCCGCTTGGGCGTTTGTTGCCACATGCTGTGCGCATCCTATTTTTCATCTTTTTTCAGTGCAGATTAAAAAATGACGGCTGCGCATATAACTCTCGCACACGGCCCACCACCAAAACGTGAGGCTCTCGTCGAATGAAATAAAAAATATCCAGAGCCAGTCCATCTGCGGTTGCGTGTGGTGGAGTTTTCTATTTGGTCGTCAGTTAAATCGCCCAGGGCTCGTGGATGCGCTGATTTCCGCCAAAGAGCAAGGACGAAGACGGCATGCGATGCATACTGTAGCAGCTTCACGACCGCTGAGCTCTTCATAGCAGAGTCGATGGACGGAATATGTATGAGGCTAAAGGGCGCGACTGGACACGTCTTCAATATGTGGACGAGAAGGCTTGATGAGAGATGCCTCTTCACACGTGGGAATGATTGTTTGCTCTGGTTTACGCTTGGGGGCATTTTGTAATCATGACGAACGGACCCTGGCGAATGGGATGGCCAACCATCCCAAAATTTGGTCAGGAAGAAGGAACCAGGGATCCTGTGCAACCACGAGCCTCGCGAAAGCAGCAGCATGCTCTACTATAGTATGAATAGCTAGTGCCAGTCCGTGAGGTGCGTTCCGACCGTGGGGAGCTCGTGTGTGCGCCGGCGATGATGAGGTGAGTGCACTTCAGATCCTGCTTCTGCTGTCTTTGCGGTCGTCACCAGAGGCAGATGCCACTGATGTGCTGAGAGTAGGCAACTGTACCAGCATGGGTCGAGGACGCAAACCCGAGGATCCTTATCAGCGTAGCATAACCAACCAGCTGGTGGTCTGGAAAGTTTCAGCTTGAGCAGCAGATAACTGGAGCAGGATGTGACTGAGCGAGCCTTCGAGCCAGTCTCTGTGACAGGCTGCAGCTCCAGAGCTTTAGCAAAGACGAACAAGGCATCTGACTGACCCCGTTCTTCTGGTGATCGACTACAGTGCCGGTACAAGAATGTGAAGTCCATGACAGGCGGTGCAAGCAGTCGCGCGCCCTGCAAATGTCGTCCTGACGCCACGTGCACACTGCGTTCATGTGGGTCTCTATGGCTCTAGGAAACCCGAGGACGAGCCTGGCTTAGTGTGCGGCGCACACACCAGAGGCCGTAATTCAACAAGATGCCGGATCAGGCAGCAAATATCGCTTTGGACACCAAGCGATCCTGCCAAGTCTCCCCTCCCGACTCCAGAGGTCTCATCGCCGAGATCTCGCATCTCCTCGACGGCGATCTCCGGCAGTGGCTCCTGCAGAATCCAACGGGCTCCTCCACCATCTACCCACACTCCTACAACAACACATTTCCCAACAACAACGCACAGCTTCTGAGGAGTTTCATCCTCTCCTAGATCACCCCTTCGCCTCTGGCATAGGCTTGGTCTGATTTATTTTGTATTTAACCTCCAAGTCGAAGTTACTCTGTAGCGAAGGCAAGGATTACGGATATCTGAGGTCTCTAGAAGTACCTTAATATACCTCACTTTCATCATCACACCAAAGGCCGTTGACGCAAATTTTGACCGAGCGACGACGACTTGGTTGGCCAGCTTGATGACAAAGCTTGCAGTGTGGCGCACCGAAGGCCAGGGGTGGTCGGTCGTGGAGGCCTAGATTATGCAAGGCGATTTGAGCCATGGCCGGCCGGACTCGTGACTCTGTTTGGAAGCCTGGCGAATATTGAGGAGAAGTCACTGTGATCAACGGCTCCCCACTGCTCCAACAAGTCGTACCTCACCGAGACCGCAGGATCGCTCCCCAACTCGGGCTCTTTTGTCATCATGACGAACGGATCACAGTGGGTTCATCGAAAATCCTTCGTCTGCTGTATGTACTTGTGGTCGTCATCAGAGGCTGCTGCTTCATATGTCCCTGATGAGCTGATAATAAGGATAACGGTACCCGCCAGGGGCGAGGACGCGATATTTCACCATAGCGCAACCAACCAGTTGGCAGGCAGCCTGGAGATTTTTGAAAGTTTCAGCCTGGATCACAGCAGCAAAGAGACGAGCAGGATGGGAGCAACCAAGTGGAAGCCCAGCGCTGGTGGAAAATAGTTTGAGCCACTCTTTGCTGAGTCTTCAACGGTGACCAAGGAACGTGGTTGACTCAGAGACAAGAACTTGAAACCATAGCAGGCAAGGGTGAATGCTGTCGTGTGACTTTAGGAAAGCAGAGGGCGAGCCTTTAGCGCTAGTGTGGAGTACATACACACACCAACCAGGCACCGAGCACACCAGCACCCAGCTTGTATCCAGGCTAGCTAGGTAGATTGTGAGAGCCAATCAGGAGAACTCATCAACCGGTTCGGTGGTGTGGTTCACGGTGGTAGTTCAAGCACGGTGACTCATTCCTGACGGGCCCGAGCTGGTTGCCAGGCCTCGAAACCCAGAGGACTTGAAGAGTTACTTGAAGCATGAGTGATGAGCTGAGGATAAGTTCCGTCCTCTGTCACCTGGTTCTCCAGTTGGCAACCATCGTACTCGATGAGGAACGCACTGGCAACCAATCAAACCCTCAGGACTTTGCGGCCGCCCCGTGATTGGCTCGTGGATCCCAGAACGAATTCCTCATTACCTCAGTCAGACCTGGGCTTCTTCACAGGAGAATCCGCTGTCTAGCCCGAGGATGCCACTCAAGACTGGGAAGTACTTAGAAGTATTTATTGTAACACATGTTATCCCAGACTTTCAACTCTCAAGAATACGCTCGCCAGCACCAACAGCAAGCGATGAGCAGTGACATCACTGCACCTTCGGCCACCACCGCTCGATTCCAGACCGACTGGTACGACAGCCTCCTGTGTAAACAGCACCTCTGACTCGTACCTCTCATCAAGTCTACCAAACAGGCGCTTCCAGCTCTTGGTCGTACGCTCGTTGGCACTATTCACACTCCACTCGATCACGCGAGCTCTTCGCGCAAAGTCTGAGGCGCCATAGGCGAGGCCCAGGCCAGCGCCACCGGCGCAACAGAGCTGCAGGCCGCTCTTATGGAAGCAGTAGGCGTTCGTGTGGTCGTGGTCGGCGAAGACCGCCTTGACCTCCCGCTGGCGCACGAGCGCCGAGAAGAGCGTCGAGTGCACGAGCGACGGCTTGACCTTCTCGTTCATCTCGCCCGTGCGCCAGCGGAATTTGAGCGCGGCCTCGGCGAACTCCTGCAGCGGGATGTGGAAGAACATAACCGCCGGTACTGGTCCTGAGCTTTTCGATACCGAGGCCGCCTTGGTGGCATCCGAGAGCTCACGGTAGTACTGCACCTGGCTCTCGTGGATTCAGTCGTACCGTGAAATGGCCTCCGGGTACCGTGTCATGTTGAGGTTCCCGCCCGAGTCCAGGAAGTACATGTGGAAGACTGCGTCTCCAGCTTTGCCCCACGGCCCACTGATTGGTGCGTGGACGCTCAACTGGTAGTTGCCCACGCCTTCGATACCCGTAGGTCCCCTCTGTGTGTACGAGTACTTCTTGTCCATCATCGCACTGAGCACGTCTTCCCTGTTAAAACCGTTGTCGTCGTCGTGGTTGCCCAGCAACTCGGCGTGTGGGACCCCACGCTCCTCGACGCCTTTCGTGAACGCGTCGACCGCCCGCTGCTGGTATTCAGTACTGTCGAGCGTCTGGATGGCGTCGCCAGAGAATACAACCAGGTCTGGCTTCTCGACGTCCAGCAGTTCGTCGATGAACTGCATCATGAGCGCTTCGGTGTAGGGTACATTGAGGTGAGTGGGCGCGCCCTTGCAGACGCGTGTCGGGTCGCCCGTGAAGTGCAGGTCTGTGAGCTGCAGGACCTTGAACGAGAGTGTGTTGGTACTGCTGCTGGACGGAGTGGCACGTGCGACGAGTGGTGCTTTGGCGGCGGCGGTGGTGGCTCCGAAGCCAGAGAGCAGCACCAGCAGCGCACAGTACTGGAGGAGGGCGATGCGGAGGCGGCATGGTGCTCTCTTGTCTGACTGCTGTTGCTGGGCGTCACTGCCACGAGAGCACCAAGAGACCAATCGCCATCAAGAATTGAGTGATTATCCAATGTAAATTCAAACTGGGTGCGAACCTTTTTAACGCCAAAATAAGAGGCGTGTATCTCACGAAACCCCAATGCATATATACCTCTTTAATTCGGATACGGTACTTGAAACGACACTGGAACTTGAAACGACACAACCAGCTGAAACGGTGCTCAGGTTGCTACACGAAAGCCAGCAGCACGACTCCCAACAGCACAACCACAGCGCTCGCTCTCCACGTCTGAGTTCCACTCGCTTCTCTTATGTTCACCGCCGCCAGACCCACTGGGTCCCGTGCACTAATACCCTGAGCAGCGGTCGTAAAGAGCATTTCGTCCTCATATCTGCGGTCCACGTGCCCAAACAACCGCTTCCAGCTCTTGATGGTGTGCTTATTATCGTGATCCACGCTCCACTCGATCACACGAGCCCGACGCGCGAAACCCGAAGACCCATAGGCGACGCCGAAGCCTATACCACCACCGTAGCAGAGCTGGATGCCCTGTTTCTTGTAGCAGTACTCGTTCACGTGATCATGGCCCACGAACACAGCTTTGACCTCATTGCGTTCGACGAGCACACTGAAGAGCTCCGAGTGCACTCTCGAGGACGAGACGCTCTCGTGCGCTTCGCCATGGTGCATGTACCAGTCAATCGCTGAAAACTCGAACTCTTGGAGCGGGATGTGGAAGAACATGAGTGCTGGCAGCGGCGTGACGCGGTTCTTCTGGTTGACGAGCGACAGGTTGCGGTAGAACTCGACCTGGTTGGGCTTGATCCAGTCGTACGTCGATCTCACGTCCGGGTACTTCTTCTTGTCTGGGTAGCCGCCCGAGTCCAGGAAGTACATGTTGAACACCGAGTCATTTGAGCTTGGAGCCTGGACGCTCAGTTGATAGTTGCCCACGCCATCGATGTCCGTTGGCCCTCGTTGCGCGTATGAGTAGCTCTTCTGGGTGACCATCTTCATGATCTCGTCGCGTGGGAAGCCGTTCTCGTCGTCGTGGTTGCCAAAGATGACTGCGTACGGGATCTTGCGCTGCTCCACGCCCTTCGTGAACGCGTCAACTGATGCCTGTCTGTGCTGGTGGTTGAACGTCTGGACGTTGTCGCCCGTGAAGACGACAAAGTCGGGCTGTTCTGCATCGAGCAGCTCGTCGATGAACGTGGACATGAGCGCCTCGGTGCATTGCGTGACTCCACTGGGCAGGTTCTTCGGGGCATCTTGGCACTGGTGCTTGGGATCGCCTGAGTAGTGGAGGTCGGCGAGCTGCAGGATCTTGAACGCGAGCGTGATCGTGCCGGTGTTGGTGTCGTTCACTACTCGCGCGACCAGTGGTGGCTTGGCGACGAGTGGCTGGGATCGCACGACCACCGCAAGGAGGACGAGCAATGCTGCAAACCACGCGGTTAGCCTGTGCATCTGCATGTAAAAGAGAAAATTACTCGCTTGATCCGCGAGCCGAAGCCGACGACGTTGGTTGATGGGCGCACATCCGACAGTTGGGGCTCTGAGCTTGCGACGCTGCGTCGAGCATTCAATGGCGGAGAGGTGTCGCTGGTGGTACCGTACAATACATGGTATACGAGCCGGTGAGCAACGGCAACACCAACAGGGTGGGGATGCAGACATGGGAGGCACGCCAGATACACGTTTGGCTGTGTTGTCCACACATCGCTATTACTGGAATAGATCATAATATTTGATTACCGTTTTTTAGAAACCGTAATCACCGTAATCAAGGATTTTTTAAATTTCGGCGATGTAGCTATATCGGTGTTCGTCCTCATGGCTGACGAGCTTATAAAATCGCAGCCGGGAGTACAGTACACAAGAGGTACCAGTCGCAGATCCACAACCAGCAGCCCACCGCTTCGACCGGCAGGAGCAGCAGTGTTTGCAGTGTCAGTATCGCTCACGCGACGCCAAAATATTCGACCATCCATCGCCGTAGGAGAGCTTACGCTTGAAGTAATACTCGTCCGCGTCGTCGCAACCGACACGCACGGCCTACACTTCGTGCGGTCGACGAGCAAGCGCAGTGAAGATATCCGAGCGTGCTTTTGTAGCTGACAACTCTTCCGCTTCACGTGCAGTTCTGCACGTTACCAGCGTCACAATCGTGCTCTTGCAGAAATATGTTTGGATGCTGAATTGGATTGGAAGGGAGGTGGTTGTGGCGTCGAAGCATGCTTTGTCCAATTCATGCTGTACGAGTCTCCTATAAGCCACATTTCCAAGAAGACAACGCCTTTGCTGTCGCAGCTTGCAGAGGACGGACGACCAGCGGAATGCTGAAAAGTATCCTGTTCGCAAACGCTGCGTGGCCGCTTGCTGATCCACGAGTTCAATTGCAATATTTACATGCTCAACACCTTCGAAATAAACTAATAATTATTCACAGAGGCGATCTCCATGGAATTTGTTTAAATGTGCGTCGCTCTCATTGTCAGGCGAACACGAAGGATCTCAAGCCTCATGCACTCCACGATGTTGTGAAAGATTAAATAAATTTACTTTACTCCAACTGGAAATTACTGAAGCCACGGTCGCGACCAAGGACCTCGAGGTGCTCGTGCCCTGGGTCAAGTGGGCCTACGCTGAGGTCAAGAGCGCGGCTGAGCAATAGATGACTTGATAGCGACTTTGGGGCTGTGGCACAATTCGTAGTGTGTGCTGTGCGGTGTACGCTACACTGGCGATGCTCCTGTGGTCTACTAACACGGCTCGTGCGGCATTCTGTCACACATTCCACTCGATAATCACACATGCCATGTTGACAGTTTCCACTTGTTCATGATGCCATTGCCTCTCTATCATGACTGTCGAGTACATTTTCCATCCATTTTAGATACGTTTAGACTTCTTGCTTCACGAAATTCGTCTTCATCAAGGCGCCTTTCTCTGGATCTGGCTCACACACCTCCGTAGAAATCCCCTTCTTCCAGACACGAGCCACTCGAGGCGCGAGATAGAGCACAACGCCCACGATCAGCAAAAGTGCCAGCCACAGACCCACCACCTCCAGTCGACTGCCCACTGGTCCAGGTACAAGCGCTTGCGACGTGCTCCCCACAGTGTCGATGCCGTTAAACAGCGTCTCGTGGCAGCAGGTCTCACTCACGCTGCCAAACAGGCGCTTCCAGCTCTTGATCGTGCGCTTGTTGTCACTGTCCACGTTCCACTCGATCACGCGAGCCCTTCGAGGCAGACTTGACCAGCCGTACGCGACACCGAAGCCAGCGCCACCACCGTAGCAGAGCTGGACACTCTGACGCTTGAAGCAGTACTCGTTCACGTGATCATGACCCACGAACACAGCTTTGACCTCATTGCGCTCCACCAATGCGTCGAAGATCTCGGAATGCACGCGAGAGGACGCCACCAGCTCGTTCTTCTGTCCAGTCACGAACTTCGCGTCGGCGGCGTCAAAGGTGTGCTCCTGTAGAGGGATGTGGAAGAACATGAGTGCTGGCAGCGGCGTGACGCGGTTCTTCTGGTTGACGAGCGAC
>JAASFY010000853.1:0-14874 GCA_023334035.1 Globisporangium okanoganense
TGTGGTCGAGTAGAGCTGGGACTCTGGCTCGGTTCCTCGGGATCTTGATGAGCTTCTCCGCGTCCGCACTTTTGAAACTGTTCCAAATCGAAAGACAGCAATCTATCGCCGAGCTCGCCGTTCAACGCCTTGAGCAAAACATCCACGCCTTCGTCAGGCAACCGAACACACCACGCAATGTGCTTCAGGCTGACGCAGTGCTTGAGGATCATCTGCAGGAGCGTGTCAATTTCGTCATCCTCTTCAACCTCAGAGAAGCATATTCTGGCCACGAGCGCGCCAGCGAACTTGGTCACTTCGGTTCGCAGCGGCAAGAACTCTTTGCACCACGACATGTGCAGAGTCCGCTCGATACCGACGTCGTTGCGATACCCGTGCTCGAAGTACTCGTGTCACTCCGTGCTCAGGACCTGGTCGTTCTTCGCTCACCCGAGATCGAGACCCGGGATCACAGCGCACGTCCACTCGTGCTCCTGGGACAACACCTCCAGCTCCGTCTCGCTGTCAAGCTGATACACCAGTTTGTGTCTTGTTGTCGCACTCGAGTAGAAAGTCGCGCCTTGCTTGATAGTATATAACAACAGCGTACGTGGCCCAGTGACCTGTGCGTGGGCTTGGGTTTGTACTCCATCGCGAAAGCTGGGTCTTGTAGGGTCCAGATGAACGCGTCCACGTCGCTTTCGCTGAACGAAGCGTTGTCCAGCTCGATGGTCTGGGTGGTGGTGCTGCTGATACAAGTCGGGTAGAAGATGCCATACGCGATCCGCTGCCAGCACTTATTGCGCTCGGCCCTGTCGACCTTCCTCACCACCTGGCTCAGGCAACCTCAATCAAGATGGCATCCGTCGCGCAGTGTCGAGCAAACCGTTGCAACGTGAGCCTGGTCTCGGCAAGGTCGAGCGCTTTCGGATGCCACGACTGGCCTGGAATGCTGCTTGACTGATGGCCTGGACTCGTGCCGGTGCAGGTGACGGCGATGGCGTCTTGAAGCAGGTTGTTTTTTCGCGCCGACGGCTGTGCCTTCATACTGTCATCCAGGTGAAAATTTGCAATATGGTAGACCGATTTGTTCTTCTTGACAATATCGACGACCACCTCGAGGTACTTAGTACTCATCTTCTTGCTGCCCAGACGCAGTACCAGGACCGCGAACTGGCGCGTATACTCGGTCGAGGATTATTTCAAGAACTCATAAGCTCTCGGGCGACATAGTTCGTGAGAAGAGATCCAGCTCGACGTTGATCTTGCTTGACTCGCACTAAACAAAGTACTTTTTGTAAATATGCGCTGGCGGCCGTGTGAAGAAGTCCACAAACGCGCTCGCATGCTGCTCATTCATCTCTTGGTGCTTAATGCCAGGTCGAGCGTGACTACCGGGAAGTTCTCGTTCTCGGCGGCTCACAGCCAGTCATCTGTCTTCAGGGTGTACTCGATTGGAAACGGCACCAGGAAGCGCTTCCAGAGCTTTCTCTTGAGCGACGGGAGGTTCTTGAGCCGGAACGAGTGCGTGAGCACCGTTGCGAGTGCAGCGGGGAACTCGTCGTCGCCAGATCGGCCGTCAGGCTGCCGCCATTGGCTCTTCTTGCTGAACGTGAGTTTGAGCAGCGACCGCGTGTCCAGGACTGGGGCTTCGAGCACGTGCACAGGGTCGAATTGCAGCAGTGACTTGAGCGCAATTTCGAGCTCGGGCGGTCGGCAGATGCGCTCGGTCTCACGCTCCAGCGCCTCGAAGAGAGACGCAGGCGGCGATGGCTTGGAGCTGCTCATCAAGCAACATCTTGGTGGTGTTCTCAGGCCGAGAACAGACTGTAAAAACAGTCACACAATAAATGCGCTCTTGAGATGTCAGCAACGACCAATCAAAACCATGAGATTTCAATCACTAAAACCCATTTTACATGGGTTATACATGATTCTAACAGCTCGATGATTTTTTTCTTGGGCTGTGAGAATTGTGAGTACTTACCTCTCTATATCAAAGAAACCTCTATATCATGAAAATTCATGAAGCCTATATTTTTTTTTTTCATGATAGCCAGGAGGCTGATCAAAGCGAGAGGCGAGAGAGGACTAATGAAAGAACTCGCACGTGCGTGCCACTAACTCGCGCTGTCGTTCGCACTGGCGCTGATCTCCTGTGCTTTCCGCTTCGCTGGAGTCACAGAGGAGCTGGGAGCCGATGCAGATGTGGAGCTGGCGGACAGGAGACTTGCACTGACGGTCGTAGTAGCGCCAGCAGCTACGCTCTTACTTGGCGTGCCGTTTGAGAGCGCTGGAGCCGAAGTGGCCCCATTTTCAGTTGACTTGGCTTTCGGAGACGCAGACACTGTGGGAGAAATAAAACAGGAAAATGAGTTGATCAGGTAAAATAAATAAAAAGAAGGTACTCTACAGTGTATGTGGCACTCTCACGTACCTTTTAGCACCGAGCTTTCCGTCTTGACCCAGCCGCACTTGACAAAGAAGTCATAAATCTGACCGGTCTTGCTCACATCTACGCTCAGTAACAACACAAACGAACCATCACAAGTCAGTCCAGCTTCACAAGCACCTATGCAGGTCAATGCTGTGCAACGTACCTATTTTCACGACCTCCTTCGCGTTTTTCTTCGACAGGTACCCCAAACGAAAGCACTCGCGGATCAGCGCATCCTTGATCACCAGATAATGCTAAAATACAAATGGAATAATTCCAAACAGGTTCATACTCACAAGATCCAGCACCCGCCAATTTCACCAAAAATATCCGCGAAAGATCAACAAAAATAAAACGTACCTTGGGCAAGAGCTTCAATTTGGAGCAGAGCTCTTTCTCCTGCGGCATCAGCAGGTGACAACCAGGCGCTCCATCGATCAGGAACGACGACGTCGACGCCCCATCACCCGCTCCAGCTCCACCAGAGCCACCAGCAGCCCCACCTCGCGTTCTCGGGTGCTCCTGGTCACCAGCACCAGCTGCAGTGCCACGGCCGCCCTTGTCACCACCGCCACCACCACCACTGGGCGCGTCGCTTGACTGCTCGCGGTTAAGCCAGCGGTTCGCGCGGTCCCGGCCGCTGGACGCCGGTCGCCCCGACTCGTATAAATAAGCAGCACTATCACGCTGCTTTTGCAGCGCCTGCTCGGTCTCGCGCTTCTTCTTCTCGACGTCGTAGAGCTCGGCCTCGGCGAGCGACCGCACGCCGTTCTTCCGGTACTCCTGCAGCAGCAGGATCTGCTTGCGCAGGCGCATGGCCGTGATGAGTCCGCTGATAAAGTCCTCGTGCTCCTTGGGCGTCTGGTAGCGCGCAAATGGGCGCATCTGCGCGATGAGCTCGCGCTCGTCTTTGGGGCGCCGGCGCTCCGACTGCTGGTGGCGCTTGTAGTCGAGCAGCCCGCGCTCGATGACGAACCGTTTGCGCCGCTCGCGCTCGTCGAGCTTCGCGTTGTAGATCTCGATCACCTTGAGTTTCAGCTCGCGCTCGGTCGGGTGGTCGTCGTCCGCAAACTCCATGTCGGCCAGGATCAGTTCGGCCTCGTTGTCGTACTCGACATCGAAATCACCTCGCAGCGGCATATAACCCGCCAGTTCGCTCCCTGGGTTCTTCGCGGGCGATGGCGCAAGAGGCGTACTTCCATTCGTTAAGTGCGCACCTGGTGCTGGCGGCGACTGAGCCATTGCTGCTGCCACAGCAGGTTTCTTCTCTTCATTCGCATCGTGGTGAAGTTCTTCCGGGTCATCAAGGAAACGCGGCATTAAATCGCTCGTGCTTAAGTACGCGCCCATGTAGTGCGCCTCGCACTTCTTTTCGGCCTTTGTGCCCACGTGCTCGGCGATGTCCTTCCAGTTGCCCATGCCAAACATCTCGATGCCCTCGAGCAGCAGGAGCTCTTCGTCGGCCGTCCAGTCGCTCGCGAGCAGCGCCACTGCGGCCGCCGCCGCCTGTTGTGGCTGTTGCTGAGCTCCGCCATCCTTCTGTGGGGTCGTCTGTGTCACGACAGCCGCGGTCGCGCTCGCGATGCTGGACTCGCGAATGCTCTGGACGTACTCGCGCGACTCGCGCACGACCGGGTACGCGAGGCAGTCCGAGACCGTGTACTTGTGGCTGCGCTTGTGGTCGCCCAGCTCGATGCCCACGGCGAAGCACTCGATGCAGAGCTCCACGAGCGGCCGCTGCGTCGTTGGCGAAAGGCACTCGACGCACGTCACGCGGATGTTGCGCGTCAGCTCCTTCTGGCAGTTGAGGCAGAACTTGGACTTGGCCACGGCCTTGGCGCCGCCGCTGCCGCCCGCGGTCGGTGTCGATGGGGTCGCCGTCTTGGACGAAGACGAGGAGACGGGGAGCGACGATGACGCCACTGCCGTGGCCTCCTGCTTGGCCGCGTCCTTCGCGTCGTCCACGCGCTGCTTCTTGTCCACGGACGTGCTCTTGTCGTCCGCCGCCGCGGCGCCGCCACGCGAGCTGCTCGTCGAGTTCATTTTTGGCTCTAATATTACACCAGCCCTGAAAAAGAGCTCTCGCGCGCGATTTTCCGAAACTAGTCCTAGTTAGACCTCGAAAAGAGGATTTGATGGAGAATGCCACATTAATAAAGGTAGAATAGGAAGCTTTTGAGCGTGAAACAAGGATTTTGTGTGAATTTGACACACTAAACTAGGAAACATCTAAAATAATTGTTTTGGAG
The DNA here is from genome assembly GCA_023334035.1 of Globisporangium okanoganense. NCBI lineage: Eukaryota > Oomycota > Peronosporomycetes > Pythiales > Pythiaceae > Globisporangium > Globisporangium okanoganense. Next base: position 4,666 of record JAASFY010000853.1, read on the forward strand.
GGAAAACTGATCGATGGGCTCCATCCGACTCACAGGATGAAGAGGTCCAAGCTCGATGGACACCGTTTGTATTGCCTTGCGCTGTGCTGTACAGCTACTGTCTGTATCGCCACCTCCAGCATATGTATATGAATCGCTTGCGGTACACTTGGCTGCGGTTTTATCTTACTTGCCAAAGCGGCGCTTGCGGCGGTTGAACTCGACGATCACATCGTGCAGGTCGCTCTGCGTCATCTCGGGCCACAGTTTGTCCACGAAGATGAGCTCTGAGTAGGCGATCTGGAAGAGCAGAAAGTTGCTCAAGCGGATCTCACCCGACGTGCGCAGTAGGATGTCCGGGTCCGGCAGGCCCCTATGGTAAATAAAAACAGCAACAGAGCAAGCCACAAGTTTATTAGCACCCCCCTGTTGGACAATGCGACTGGCTGTTACGAACGGTAGGTACGTACGCTGTGAGCATGCGCTGGCTGACGAGCTCTTCGTCGATATCGTCAATGGACGTCTCGCCACGCGCCACTTCGCTCGCGATCTTCTTGCAGGCGCCCACGATTTCATCACGCGCGCCATAGCTATGCATCCACAGCCATACGCACGAGCGTGAGCCATTACCACCACACATAAGTTATAAGCGACAGTGGCGTGCGTACCTAACGCATATGTTCAAACTGAACGCCTTGCAGTGCTTGGTCTTGGCCTCAATCTCGTCAATGGCCTTGACGATGTACTGTGGGAACTTGCGGCCGTCGGAGACCAGCACGCGCACTTGGATGTCGCGCTTGACGGCCTCCGGTACGATCTGGTGCATGAACTGGTTGAAGAGCCCCATGAGCGCGTCTACCTCGGACTGCTCGCGGTTCCAATTCTCGGTCGAGAACGCGAAGACCGTGAGCGCCTGGATGCCCGCGTCGATACACCAGTCCGTAAACGCCACGAGCGTCTTGCTGCCGTCCGAGTGGCCGCGCACGCCCGCGCCGTACTTGGACTTACCGTAACGCCGGTTGCCGTCCATGATCACTGCAATATGGCGTGGGATCTATGTGTATGCACAATATACACGTTAGCTTGTCATCTTTACCAGGACCATTTATAGCCACACACACACACACCGTGAGGTTCTCCATGGTATCACCAAGCGCCACCGCCTTCTTCGTGCCACTGGACACCGTAACGCCACCACCACCGACAACACGCGCCACGAATCTCCATACGGATGCGGGCACGGGCACCTCGAGCTCCCACTTGAGCTTGTGGCTCTCGAGACCGCTCACGACCGAGACGCTGAGCAGCGTGAGCAAAAATACGAGCACGATGGGCATGCCCGCGAGCCACCAGATCTCAAAGCCGTTGTGTAGCGACTGCGCCCAGCCGCCCACCGCGCGGTCCAGGTCGTCAAAACCCGAGAGCGTCTCGCGCCGGTACGCCTCGCGGAAGCCCGTCAGGAGGCCACTGCTGTTCTCGTCCATCGCCTCCAATTGCTCCGACTGGCGCTCTTCCCGTATGATTTTGAAAAAGTCCTTGTCAAAAATGCGTGTGACGTGTCACGAAGGAGTGAAAACGGGTACCAGTAGTAAAAAACAGTATACCGGTAGGTACCAGCAGATGTGTCACTGAGTACCGGTACATATTTTCCAGCCAATCAGAATCAGCTCGTCAAAAAGATTTTTTATCGTCAAAATAATTTTGCTGCGCGAAAAAGAAAAAAACCAACTCGAGTTTAAAAAAAATCCATCCTGCAACTGATTTTGGATTGTTTAAATTTATGTATTATTTTTGTTGAGTGAAACAAACAAACAGAGTCACTATCGTGAAAGCAAGTTGTTTGAAACGACCTGTTTGTTTTTCCCTCTGAGCCTTCTAAACCAATCAGAAACCAATCCAGAAAAGAGATTCAGCAAATTGGCCAATCAGAAACCAATTAGGTCAAAGTTGTTCCAGAAACACATTTTTGCTGATGGGTTATTATCCATGGGTTATTATTCATGGGTTATTATTCGTTGCGCCGGAAACTTGCTGGCCAACAACGTCGAAATCGAAATGGCGATGCCAACGACGCTGGGTCGACGTGGCGCGTCGCTGCTGCTGCGCCCGCCCAGCACATTACTGCTCTCCGGCCGCACCACCAGCTTCTTCACATGCAATAGAAGCGTCACCACCAGCAGCGCCAGCAATGACGACGACAGCGGCGGCAAGTCGCGCCGGTTCCGGCAGCACGTGAACCCGCTGGCGCAGCAGTATCGCGCGCCGATCGAGCTCCCGGACTGGCCTGCTGTGTTCGCAGACCCAACACTACCCATCCACCTGGACATTGGCTGTGCGCGCGGCAAGTACCTCATGGCGGTCGCGCACGCGAACGCGCTCACCACCAACTACGTGGGCGTCGAAATCCGGCAGAACGTGATCGCCGAGGCGAGCCACGAAGCCGCACGGCGCGAGCTCGCGAACCTCGCGTTCCTGCACGCGAACATGAACTTCCAGCAGCAGCTGCTCATCCCGTCGCTGCCCAGTACGATCGCGAGCGTCTCGATCTTCCACCCGGATCCGTGGATGAAGAAGCGCCACCTCAAGCGCCGGCTCGTGACCCCAACGTTCGTCACTGAGCTCGCCGATCTGCTGCAACCCGGCACGCCCATCTACGTACAGACCGACGTCGAGGAGCTCTTTGAGTACATGGTCGAGGTCTTTGAGCACTCGCAGCGCTATGGCTTTGACGCGCTGCACGAGAACCCGCTGGGCATCGCCACGGACCGCGAGAAGTTTGTGCGCGACCAGGGCGGCGACATCTTCCGCGTCAAGTTCACCGTCGAGACCAAGTGAAAAAGTGAAGGTATGTAACCATCGATAGATATATGCATTGATAGACTGCACTCGTTGTGAATAGAGAGCGACGGTGTGAGCGACAGACAAAACACAGGACGCTCAGGCTGGCGCATCGTGTTTCTTCATCCAGGTGAACTTGAGGCTGAAGTTGACACCTGCGCACGCCGAGAAAGGACAACAAAAAATTAATGGACGCCAGTGAGCCAACCACGTATGGCCACAATGGAACACAAGACAGTGTGTGGAGATGAGTGGCGAGCTTCGTACCGAGCAAGTGAGTACAGTACAATACCTAGCTACCTCTAAAAGTCGATTGCTTCAAGCGGCTCTGGCGAGACGGAGGTCGTAACTTCGAGCGACTCACTTGACGCTCGAGATGACTGTGATGAGCCCAAGAAGCCCCCAGTGTCTACAATAGAATGCGAGAGTGACGTCGCGGCTCGACGCCCGATCGCTTGAGGCCTTTTAGTTGTGCGGACTCTTGTCAAGAGACACGAGCAGGGTGCGAGGGGTTGTACGATCCAAGCCAGACGCACCCTGACTCTGTACCCTGTAGCATATTTTTGCTCTGCAGAGATTTGCCCAGACGCCAGAGGAGGATAGAGGAAATCCAGTTTTCCTGATCAGCGAGGGTCTCCTGCTCACCAAGCCTGCAAAAGCCAGTTCGCTCTTTCTACCGCTCGCGAGTTAGGATAGCTCTCGCTCTCTCATTGTCAATTCTGTCACTCGTCAGCAATTGCCTTTACTCACCCACCACTCCACTCCCAACACGGATGGAAGCCAATACAACAAAGTTCTTCCCCCACGAGTTGATCATTGGAAAGCACCCGATCATTTGTCGAGTGAATGGACTCAAGCCTTAGTCGCGCAGGCCCAAGGTTTACCACTGAGCATCACTCAGCATCATCACCCTAGGTCTCCACCAAGATAGCCTCGCTTCGGACTCGTGCGCAATCCACTATTCCTCCGCGGTGGTACCGCTAGAGCCCCGTCAAACAAAGCGATCCGCGTCTCCTGTGGTTGACAGCAGCAATAGGCCAAGTGATCGCCTTAGACGACGTCCAAGTACATACCGCAATGTTGGCCGACCAAGGCCTGGCACTACACTGTAGGCTACTCGAGTAGCCCGTAAAGTAACTGAAGTACTCCAAACACTACAGCCAAAGGATTCGGTCGCTCTCCCACTTCACGCTTGGCTGTGTAGTATGGACACGACTGAGCCCGCAGTGGTGGAGCCAGGGGCGAGGTTTTTTCAAATAGCAGCGAGAACTGCTGGAAGAATTTGCGCAGGAATCCTATCTCAACGGAAATCACTGTACTGATCCCAGAAATAGGATATTATAGAATTCAGGATCAACGTTAGAGATGCTTTAACAGCCCAATAACATGACTGCCTCCAACTGAAGAGCGACAGCTGAAACTTCGATTACAAGATCTTCTAACCCGAAACTCCAACACCGTTGAAACGAAACCTCCACGTGTTCAGCTAAATATATCGCGCTCGACTCGGAGAGCGCCAGCCCATGGAAAAACTGCTTCATTGTGCATTCTTCCACCTGAACCAGCAGCATCCTTTTCAAGTCCAGCACAAGCAGCATGCAGGGGAAGTCGACTTCAGCCGTAACACCGGCAGGTGGTCATGTGCTGGGTCCGCCGTCTGTAGTGATAGCGAGAAATGGCTCGAAAGGGCTATGCAACAGTGGAGTACCCGCCACCAAGTCGGCCAATGATCCAGGCTCTTCGAAAAGTGCAGACCCCGCCAATGGTTCTGTCGCTCAACCACCACGAGCGAGGACGGGGAAGCGCCCCACTGGATCCCTCGAGTGGGTGTTGTTCCTCGTCACGCTCGGCTGTGTCCTGTGGACGCTCTGGCTCATCCTGCTCACGATGTACCCGAACGACACGATCAACAAGATCATGGAGACCGAGCACTACGACAAAGGCGCGTTCTGGCTCTTGATCGAGCCGACGCTGACGATCAAGTGTGTTGGCGTCTTCAGCTTCGCGGTCGTGATCGCAGGCTACGCGTTCATTTTGCTCAAGCTCACGCTGTGGCGCAAGTCAAAGCCAGTCAAGTTGAGACACCTCGAGTCGGCGCACAAATCGCTCGAGTCGTTCAAGGCGAGTGTGCAGCGGTCTATTGCGGGACACGCCTCCGACTCAAGAACCATTTCTATAACGAAGCGGCTGGTGAGTTCCACACTGGCGGCGACCTCCGGCGAGAGGAAGACGCGCAAATTTATGGTACGTTACGAGGTCTGTATCACGCTCGTGGTCTTCGGTCACTCGCTCACTGGACTGTGTTTGCTTTCTCTGCGACCTACAGAACGTGGGACTCAAGGCAGGAGACTTTGTGCTGCAGCTCGTACTGCTCTCTCAGAGTCTCGAGAACGGCTACCCGATCGTGCTCGTCTACGTGCTCACAGCCATCATCGTACTTGATGCGATTGCCTGTGTCGCGATGATGTGTTTAGAGAGGCGTCAGTCGGGGCTTGTCCAGGTCCTGGTTAACTGCGGGTACGATATCTCGGCACTTCTTGAACTGAGCGCTCATGATCTAAAAGGAAGGCACGGGCTCACGTCTTTGTATGGCATTCTGAACCCTAGGTTTGACTTTCTCATCGCCATTGGGTTCCCCATGTTCGTGGTGGCGTTCTGCCTCACGACGTTCGAGTTCGACAGCAAGAAGTTGGCGATCAACGAGGCGATCTTCCCTCCTGGACGCTTCGAGCGCCTCGTGCGCGTGATCGCTGACCCCGTGGCCATCGAGAACGTGCTCAACAGCCTCAACTCGCTTCGAATCGTGTCCGTGATCAGCTTCTTCGCTCGCGTGGGGACGAACCTCTCGCTCTGCTACCAGCTCACGGTGCTAGCTACGCGGAGACAAAACCAAAGGCAAAGCAACTCGAGCAGTCTGTACCCGTATCGCCATCCCGTGACGCTCCTGTTTGTGCTACTACCCGTGGCAGTCGTCGTGTACGTATCCCAGAGCATTGCAACTTCGCAAGTGGCGTGCGCACCTCACCCTGAGTGCGTCGTGCACGCCTTTCGGTGGATCAGTCCCCACAGTGGAGACAAGACGCAGTGCCCGTGCCTCGCACTCATTGACGGGAGCACCGTACCAAAATCTTTCGCCGAGTGGCTGCAGCCAGCGAACGGGACGGAGAAATTGGTCCAGCTGGCGTCCTCGGGGGATCTGCGGACAGTTCGGCTCACCAACAGATTCTTGCCGACGCTCCCCGACGAGCTCAGACGATGCGGGAATCTCAAACACCTGTAAGAGTCTATTTCCCAGTTCTCGAATCGGCGGCGAAGCCTGATTGCGATGTTACCTAACGACCGATGCTTGTTGTGCACCTACCACCTAGAGCTTTGATCTACACCCATACAGAGACGCTGCCGACCTGGACCAAGGAGTTCACCAAGCTCGAGTTTATGTACACAACACGCTCTCATTTGTGCCTAGGGCTTGGGTATGTGTGATTGGCTCAACTAACCGACAACTTTGCCTCCATGCCCCCTACGCAGCCATTTCGAAGCAGCGCTCAACATTCCAAGCCTTGCATCTCTCCCTGACGGCATCTTTGACGACATGGGCTCGCTCTCGTTCCTGCAGATCGCAGGTCATCAGCACTTGCGCCGGCTGCCGAGCTTCCAGGGCCTCGTGAACCTTCGGTCCTTGACACTCGCATTGCTGCTGGAGCTTGAGAATGTCCCATCATTTGCGAGCCTCGCGAGACTCGAGCGACTTGCTATTAACCTCCCCTTGGCGCTTGAGTCTATCCCCGACATGTCTCCAATCAACAACTTGGTGGGCTTCGTGCTGTCGTCAGGCAAAATACTGTGCTGCAACGGGTTTCTCGACAACAAGTGCGACTTCAGTCGGCGCCCTTGCGCCTCGGATCCAGCCTGGAAGTACCCGCCCGGGGTGTGCCTGCCAGTGAACCGTACGGACAAAATCGCCACTGACGCGACGCGATCGTTGTTTGCCAAGTTCAATGCGTCCGTATGCAGTATGAACTCCATCACCACCCTTAAGGAGAACCAGTACCCATTGGAAGCCGATGTAGACGCCTGCAATGGCACTCTGTACCGCCAGTGCGCGCGCTCAGGCAACCGCACGGGTATGTGCTACAGTCTCCGGATGATGCCGATCGCGTGCATCAGCGATAAGTTTCCCATCGCGATGAGGAAGCAGCAGATCCTGGAGAACGTCGGCGACCGCTGCGATCCGCAGTACGAGGCCTGGCTCGGCTGCCCGACTTCGTGAACGACAGTAGGTCTAAAAATTCAAGAACAACCACCAATTTGTATGCTAGAAGGTTGATTTTGCGGAGCTGTTGCTGCATTGAAAAAGTCTGTTTGTTGCAATGAAGGGGGGTGATACGCTGACTTAGAATATTTATGCCTGGGCTTCCCCACTGAGGAGCTTGCGAATAAAGGTGCGGGTGGTTGGGAATCCAGACGTTCAGGTGCCTTGAGGCGCCTCAAATCCCAAACATGCCCTTCAGCGCTTTGAAACACATCGATAGCAGCCGCATTGAGTTGTTATTGTTTCCCCCCGAGAAGTCACTACTCCTGGCCTTTGATATCAGCATTAGTGATAACACAGTCAAGTAAAGCAAAGCTCACTTGGCCACCTAGGTCACACGATACAGGCACGGTTCTCCACGACGCCATCTAAACGTTCGCTACTCAGTATTCGTGCTTCTCGCCGCCGATCCGAGTGTGCTGCTGCTCCGATTCCCCGGTGACAGAATGAACGTATCTTGCCTGCCTTATCTTACACCGGTGTAGCGATGCCGTACGCCATATCAAGTACCGTGACAATCGCATAAACGCACGTCCGGATAATGATCTAAACAACAAGTGCGACCTCAGCAAGCCCCAGTGGGACCTCTCGAAAAAGAATCTCCTAGTGACGTGACTTCCAGCAAATCGAGCTGACAGGATCGTAACCGATGCAATACGAATGCTGTTTGCCAAATTAGCAGCAGCAGTGTACTCCGAGTCAACCCCCCAACACTAAGAGAGAGCCAGCACCCGATAGTCTTCGAATAATGCCAATCGTGTAGACCAGCGACACTTTCTCCATCGAAATGCGGCGACGACACCTCGCAGTAAACGCTGGCGACCACTGCAGTCCGGAATACAAAGCCCTGACATGACTAGCCCAGCGTTCTGGTTATGACTGTGAAAGGCAGACGCAACTGCCTGCTTTAGTCACGGTGCATCCATTTGAACTGGAACCTGAAATCAGTGCCTACATAATTCAGCGACCTCAACATTGTTAGTGGATACAGTACCCCAATCGGTTAGGATATAGTTGCGTAAGAGCGTTCATCGACCTATCATAGTGCTCGATCGTGAAGAAAAGGCAGAGCGGGATCCAACAGAGCAGCTTGGTTTGGATGCGTTCGATCTGGGTCTCGAGCACGAACGCGAGCTGATACACGCCTGGGAGCTTCAATTTCTTCTTGAGCAGCACGCAATATCCAACAAACGTCACGGTATTTAGCACCACGAGCGTCAGGATGTTGGCCACAGCTCTCAGCAACTTGTCCTCGCTCATGCGTTTTGAGTCTGGGTAGTAGAATGCGTTCGGGAGATGGAAGAGCACACTAATGTACACCGCGTAGATGAGCGGAACGACGCACCCGAGGTACGCCACAAGTACGACATATTCGCAGCTGAAAAAGATCGTATAGATATTGTTGATGAGATCCTCGTAGCTCGAGTCAAACGGCACCACGGGCGCTTCTGGGATGGCTCTCCCAGTCTCTCGAGGCCTTAGGTTGATTGGCCCCACCTTCCGAGTCTTACTGTGCAAGAATGAGCATTTCGCTTTCCTCTTCGGTGGCTCTTTAACAGTAGGTGGGTTACTGTAGCGTTTGGCAGTGCCGACCGGAAGTATTGGAGTCGTCCTTTGAAGCTCGAGACAGGCTGTGATCAGGTTGCAGTCGCAGTCGCAGTCGCAGTCGCATTGCCTGAAAGATCATGAGCTCTTGGTGCTGCATGCCTCGGATCCCGAAGAGAGTTCTCCCGATGTCTACCAGCAGAATGAGCGCCCCGACAGCTATCGACGACCCGCCCGTCTTGACGCACACCATCAGGAACAGCGAATTGAAGAGCTCGACTGTGAAGATCGTGATCTCGGGCACGTAGTCATTGATGACCTCGGATCTGCACGCGCTCGCCATCATCTTCTTCATTACCAGCTTGATTGCGAAGATTACGAGAGTGAAGCTCAGTTGTTTCATTCCGCTGAGCGAGGCGTAAATGGCGCTGTAGCCCACGTACACGCACAGGAGGATCACCTGGGCTCCCATGATTGCCAGATACGTCCAGCGCCGCTGATGAAGATCAGCGATACTGGGACGTTCGGGTTGTGCTCGCATCCACACGGGATGAGCGAAAGAGCGTGAGCAAAAACACTAGCCTACTCATCGCAAACGTGAACGGGACAGGGTACGTCCAGTACGCTGCGAGAGTCACCAGGTACCCGAGATCAACGAGTGATGCCGTCGTCGCGATCATGAGCGACACGCACAGCGAGATAGGTAGCTCCGGGATAGTCCCCTGCCTTCAGCGATCAAAGACTGCGCCATGACGATATTCGTGACCAGGAAGCACAGCCACATCATGTAGTTGGCGCGCCAGCCTTTCTCGGGCGCCTCGAGCGGGACGCACTCGACCACCAGCACGAACACGAGCGCGGGCAGTGGCATCGCACAGCAGACGAGCAGCACACGCAGTGGTGAAGTCTGCTTGCAGTACGTGTTAAGGGCTTGGAGCCGCTGGAGAGAGTACTTGCCCGAGTAGTTCACCTGCACTGTCGCCAAAGACGGAACCACAAGCCCCACACCATCTCGCGGACGTCACCGCAACGTTTAGCCCCCTGCATACTTTATAGTTGTTGAACAGACAGCAGCGGGCCGATCAGAGCTGTCTGAAGTGCCGTTTTCTCTTTGTTTTCCGAGCTCCAGCCTCGCACCTTTCTCTCGATTATAAATACTTCCGGCCGCCCATGAGATGATGTGCCGCGGCCTCTTTGACGACCACACGGAGGTGGCCTTTGAGTATCGGAAAGTATTGATTGATGACTGACTCAGCAGTTCGAGTAACGGAGTCGAGATCGACCGCCAAAGCCACCATCCGTGAGTTGCAGCAACAGCCGTCTTGCCCGGACGACGCCCCACCGAGCGGCGCTGACACTGGTGTAGTATGCGCACATACAATGACTCCTTCCGATGTCTGGTGGCTCGTGGCGCTCGTCGCTTGGTCACTCTCGCTTGTGTGTGTCTTGCAAAAAGATCGCTCAATGTCCGCCCTCTGCAAAAAAGCGATGCTTTCTCAGATGAACAGATTTGAGAGGGAGCTTTGCTGGTCAAA
>JAASFY010000854.1:0-14871 GCA_023334035.1 Globisporangium okanoganense
GGCGGCGGCGTTTCTCTGTCTCGCGACCAACTTCACACTTGATCGAGGCAACGTCGGTCACTGGCAGTACCTGCCTCTGCTGACGGCTGGGGCGCTCGCGTACCTCTTCAGTAACGGCCTCAACTCGCTCAACGTGCAGGTGGCGCCAGGAGCGCTCACGCAGCAAATCTCGACGCAGGACCTCGAGTACACGACGAGTTTCTTCGATGCGCAGAAGCTCAACGAGGACGGCGCGCTCATGACGGCGTGGGGTTGCTCGTTTGCAAAATACACGAGTGAAAACTCGGTGCTCAACACCATTTTGCGCACGCACCTGGTCACGAGAGAGAGCGTGTTGCCTTTGTGCAGTGGGAAAGGCTACAAGAAGGAAACGAGGCCACTCGAGGCCATGGCGCTCATCATGCTTGACTTTCAACCGCGCACGTGGCAGATGGAGACACTCGCGACGGCGTTGGAGCCCGTTGCGTCGCTCAAGATCCCGATGAATCTCTCAAGTCCCAGCGAGTTGGCTGGTGGCACACCCATTCCCCCAATCCCAGTCAACGTCTCCAGCAATCTCGTGATCATCGAACTGAGCTACTTGATGAACTCGGTTCTTCAGAACTCCAAGACGGGAGGAGACAACCCACTCGCGGCGCTGACATTCGAATCGACCAACACCTCTACAGTCACTCGTGTAGCTGACGCCTTTAACCTCTCGGTGGCTTCGAGTGGCAACAATGTCGGTGATAGCATTAACACTGCTGAGACGTTCCTGGAGGCATCACATGCGTTTTTCCTCATGGCTTTCAGACTCACGACCAACGTGTCAGTGGGCGATGCGACCGTCAAGTACAACCGCTTCAACCTCTCGGACCGAACACCTTTGAGTCCGTGACGGTCGAGCTCCCAGTGGCGAAACAGCGATTGAAACAGCGAGCAGTGTACATCAAGGACTACTGCAGCCACGACGGGTGCTTGATCAAGTCTGCCATCGTCGACGAGACGAGCACGGAGATTACGATCCAGCCGCGTGTTCAGGTGACTCGCATTTGTGTGAACGATGACGGGACCTAGGACTTAACGGTCTTCAACGCGGCGGACGGCAGTGTCTACAGCCAATGCAACCGCACCTCGAATAGCTCGATGCTCGTCTTGAGTGTCGCCAAGCGCGTTGACGGAGGCCTCTGAGATGCGGGTGAAGATCGCACTCCAGGCTACGACGAGATGCAATTCAAGAGCCTGCGCACAGTGTACTCCGTCACAGTAGGTCGCCTCTCGTGGGAGACCGAAGACCTCGCGACGGCTTTCGACATTGACTGTGGTAATGTGACTGGTTGTGAAGGTCTGCGCTTCAAGATGCCGCCCAAGGCGGGCAAGGAAAGCGACTACTTGGTCGTCGACAACAGCAGTTTGCCTCTCAAGCTACTCGGGCGCTACAAATTTATGTACCCCGACTCGATCAAGTGGAAGTACCTCGTTTCGTGCGCTAATTGAGAGGAGAACCTGGGCTTTGACGTGCTCCTCCCACGCCGCTTCTCATATATATCTTCCAATGGTTCAGCGCTGAAGACGGCTCCCGAAGCACTCTGCAGTGCGTTTGTAGACGAGTACATCGCGACGATCGAGAAGAACCACCTGTACATGGAGCAGAGTCTGCAGACTGGCTACACCGCCGCATTCTACTTCCTCTTCCAGAACGCTGTGCAGCAACAGAGTCGCAACATCACGGATGCTGAGGCTCAAGCCAGTTCGTTCCCTCAGCTGGCCTTTGCTGGGAACCTGCAGCTCACGAACGTTCAGGTGTCGATTCTGTTGCCGAACGCCATCATCTCGCTCGTCGGTTGCGTTCTGCTGCTTGTAGTGAGCCTCGGCGTCGTGGTTCGCGCCAAGCGAAGTGAGTATGCGCTGCAAGAAAATGCGAATGCTGATACGATCCTGGAGGCCATGGTGGACAGCTCCAAGTACCCGCCATCGCTGATCGACATTGCGCTCAACCAGGTCGCGATTTCAGAGGAAGAAGAGGATATCCAGATCCTTCTGAACGAACTCCGAGTGCAAAAGGTGACTTTGCAGCACCACAGAGACGCCAGGCACGTCTTCCATCTCAGCTTGGAAATTTAATATCGTAGAACGTATGCTTCGATTTAATGTTTTTGTTGTGTTTGTGAAATTTTCCCGCAGCTCACTTTTCACCACTTGTTTCACTTTTCGATGCTCATCGTGAGTGCGTGCAAGCTCATTGAAGGCTTCCGATCCTGAGCACGATCAGATGCGGCTCGGGGACATGCGCACGGTGTACTTGATCACGATCGGTCGTCTCTCGTGGGAAGTCGAGGACCTCGCGAAGCCTTTCGACGCCGAGTGCACTGGTTCCACTGACTGTCAAGGTCTGCGCTACAAGATGCAACCCGAGTCGGCCAAGAGCGACTACTTGGTTGTTGGCGAGAGCAGTCTGCCGCTGAAGCAGGTTGATCCCTTCGACTTCGGGAGTCCGCGCACAAGCAAGTGGATATACATCGTCTCGGCTGCTGATCCGCAGAAAAGAATGAGCTACGACGCTAAGGACCAAGCGAATCTGTTTCCGGACCTGACGTTCGCTGGGAACCTGCAGTACACGAACGCCTCCCTCGCTGGCTACGTCCTGCGTCTCATCACGAGCGTCGGAGTTGTTTGCGGCGCCAAGCGAAGCGAGCGAGTGCTTCAAGAACGTGCCAATGCCGATTTCGTCCTGGAGGCCATGTCCAACAGCGCCAAGTATCCGCGGTCGTTGATCAGCATGGCGCTCGCCGAGGTCGCAGACGTGGAGGAGGAACCCGACATCCAGGTCCCGTTGCACGATCTTCCTGTGCAAAAGGTGACCCTGCAGCACCACACAGACGAGAAGCGCGTCTTCCACGTCAGCTCGGAGCCGTAGGCCGTACGCATCACTGCTCGCTGCTTACGGCGCGTGGACCGGGGGCCACTTCGACGCTTCGAACCATTTCTCAGCCTTGCCTCAAGCGAAGCTCTTCTCATCTTCAGCTTTCCAATCTACTCGTATTCGTATTCGCCTTCAGCTTGAGATACAGGGAGCGGTTGATCTCGCTGACTCACTGCTGCTGTACAGATGTAGCGCAACGTACAACGACCGTAATGAATCATAGCACGTGATCTCCTTGGCCGCCGTCTCTCGCTTTGGTTGGCCCTTTTTACTTGTGAATATTTTATTCCATCTCTTTTGAGCACTTGACGAATTGGTACTTGGGCAGTACGAAGCTGGCGAAGCGGCTAGTCGACCTTGCGTCGACACTCTTCAGCAATCTTTCGCGCTTTGGCGAGGTACCTCGGTCTCCAGATCTCCAAAAAGTTGGCTCTCGCAGGTCCCAGACTGTATGAGTGAGTCTGTCTACTAGTCTTCCTCCCCAGCTTTGCCCTCCGTTTAAAAAACTCGTTCGTGGTAGTGTTGGTTGCCGCCAAGTAGCAATGGAACACGAAGAAACAGAGCAGCGCCGAGCCTGTTTACACCAAAACAAACGCAATCGTGGCCGTGAGCTCTGGCTCGGAAAACCAGATCTCGCAATGATGAACGTCCAAAGCGTACCCATTGCAGAGCAGAGAGCGAAGAGCACCGTGTTGACTGCCTCGGCGTGGATGAGGTACTGGATCGCGACTCGCGCGTCACTCTGGACCACGACATTGGTCGTCTCGTGAACAAACTCCTGGTCGATCAGCTGCGTGAACTCGTCGTAGAGGATGAAGAAGAGCACGTAGCTGCCGTATCCGCAGAGCACGACGTTTGCCTGCAGGGAGGTGAGCAGTGACATGGAGGCGGTGTTAACAACGTGTGAGGCTTTGTATCTACCAGCCAGCTACGCTAGTCGTACAAGCAAGAAGCGGAAGAATGCGAGGTGGTTGCCTTCTCCGATGCACGTGTTGAGCCACACGCAGTCTAAAGGTATACATACATACATCGACGATCAATGACGACATTACTAGGCTATCATACCAGGCAAGGAGCCAAACAAGAAATAATACGCACGATGGTCGAAGCGCGGGACGCAGACGTTGCACACGGAGCAGTGCTTGGAGCGCGCGATTCTATGAGAGGAGCACCGGCAATAAGTCAATCAAACTCCGTTGCGCCTTGGTACACATCCATAGTACGACTGACAAGAGCAGGCGGGACCCACTTCGTAATCTTGCAGGTGACGCACTCACGGTCAGGAACGTACAAAACGCTGTCGTACGCGTAGTTGTCAAAGTATCGGAGCATTTCTACAAGTCACGAAGCATGAGACTCACTCTATCCAGCGCTCTAAAACATGCGACTTGCTTGACGTGTCCTCGTTGTATCTTACTTAACTGGAGAACGCCAGGCGGTGCCGTCGACGCTGAGAGGAACGAGAGCAGCGCTGCCATGACCACCACGAAGCTCCCATAGCTGCCAGTAATCAATGTATTAGCTATACCATCAGCCAGAGAGAGAAAGATGTGCTAGGGTTCAGTCCTCGTACATGTGAGCTTCCCCAAGCGACTGGTTCGGAAGATGCGGCAGTCCGGACACGAGGAACGCGCTGTATCCGCCCACGACCATCAGCAGATAGAAGATCTAAGAATAATGAAGCATTTGAATCAGAAACATCAAGTGCGCGATGATCAGAGGCCAGAAGCAGAGCTCACCTGCACCAGTGGGTTGGGCTCGTGCGTCACGTAGCGGAGCGCATTCCGCACAACACCAGCGCCCGGTGTGTTTCCCATGAATTGGCAGCCAATTTTTTATTTGTTGGAGCTCTTCAATTGCGCAGTTTGAAACCCATGATTGGATCGATTTTTGGATTTTTTATTTCGGGATTTCTGAACCGTGTTTGACTTGGTTTTTGTATGATGCTGCACTTGACAACCGAATTTTCGTAATGACGTGTAAATTACGCGGTAATAATCAAAAGCGCCCAGTTTATGTCGGTGCGGATAGGTGAACATGTGTGGCTCACAGCCGCTTCAGATGAGGATACCTGCATAATACATTACCTTAGCAATCTGTTCGCCTGAATCTCACAAAGATGCAGCTAAAACAAAACAAATGAAGCCTGTATAAATACATATCATGCGTTTTCTCGTTTATTTGTGTCTCTCTCGCTTCTGATTCGCTGAAACTCAGTCACGCAACAACACCTGTGCCATTTTGAGCAGCTCATTTCCGCACCTTGCACAAGCAACCCACAGACAAGCAAGACAAGCAGCATGGGCTCGCGCGTGTTCGTGCGGCTGTACGACGGCGAGCGCCAACTGGAGACGGACGACGTGGTCATGACGCTCCCGCCGCCGCCGCTCAAGTGGGTGGCCGTACTCAGCGCCATGGTGGCGGCCATCGACAAGGCGGACGACGACGACGATGACGCGGACGCGCTGGCAGCCGTCGCGCCCGAGCGCATCGCCAAGGCGAGGCTCTTCCTGCTGCCATCCGAGTCGCAGGGGATCGTTGCAGAGGTGTGTACTGTTTTAGTGGCTCTGATGCAAGCATATAGGCTGGTATGCTGACTGTGTGTTGGCTGTTGTTGACTGTGGTTATCAGTTGAACGCGCGAGGACTGCGGGGCATTCGCGAGAACGACCAGTTCGTGGTCTGTTTACAGGGCGAAGACTACCAGAAGCGCGCGGAGAAGGTGCAGGCGGCGCTGGACGCAGAGGCGGTAGGCAGCAACGTGGTGGGGGAACTCCCGACGCCTCCAAGCAGTATGACCGACAGCTCAAGCGCCAGCGTGTCGCCATCTTCGATACCCTCGAGAATCGACTCGACTCAGCCGCTGCTATTGCCGTCCTTGTCGTCAAGCGGGCTTCAGTATGGACAGACGTCGTTTGTGTCTTCTGCTTCGATTACCAGTGCAGCCCCACCACGCGGCATGGGCGGCTTCATGAGCGCGGGCATGAAGGGCAACAAGCGGTACCGCAGCATCTCGGGCAAGATGGCGGCGATCAAGTCCATGGGCGACAAGGGACTTATCAGCGCAGACGATCGCGGACACTTGAAGGACCTCCTACTAAACAACGACTCGCCGCAGCTCCAAGAAGCGCTCGACAACTATAACAGCACGGGCGACTTCCAGGCGGTCAAGGCCATCCTGCTGAAGGAGCTGAGCAACCCATCGACCAAGCGCAACGCCGCGGGCGACGAGTGGCTCTCTCAGAAGCTCATTGACGACATCACTATCAACTTTGTACGTGCTGGGCTGTTGTATGATGGTGTATCATTGACGCTATTCAAGTGGCTAATGCTGACTATGGACTGTTGCCATTATTGTCATGTTATAACACAGAACACAAACGACTCGAGCGATCCACAGCAGCCTGTAGTCCAGAGCTTGGCGCTTCCGGCGAATCCATTTATGTACCAGCCGTCGTCTGATAATAACAGTACGAGCAACAACATTGCGCATTACCACCAGCAACAGGCATCCCCAGTGTCCATGGGCTACGCTACGTCGTCTTCTTCATCGCCAGTCGGGCCAGAGTACACCCACCACAGCCACCAACAGCAACAGCACCAAGACACAATGTCTTCTGGGTACCCAGATCAATCCAGTATCATCAATCCAGACCCGTACAGCCAATCACACCACCAGACGGGCATGTACGGAGCCCCTCAGGTGAACCTGCCGCTGCGCAACCGCAACAGCATGAATCTCCTGATGAAGCAGGGCACGTACGGCGTGGCGCCTTCTGTGCAGATGATGGGCACCTCGCCCACACAGATGGACATGCGCTATGCCAACGGAGGTCCATCGTATGCGAGCCAAGGAGGGCCAAGCATGGGGCCGCCACCAATGTACCCTACGAACATGGGGTACCCGAGCGACATGTCGCCCGACTACAACCGCGTGGGCATTGCCTACGGCATGCTGCCATCGAATGGCATGGGCTACAACCCGATGATGCAGCAGCAACAGCAACAGCAGTACAGTATAAATCGGTATCCGTACGGAGGCGGCATGATGGACGGAGGAGCTCCTGGGATGCCTGGCTACGAGTACTACCAGAACGGATATGGCGTTGTTGGTGGTGGTGGCGTTGGTGGCTATGACAAGAGCCAGATGCGCAACGGCAGCAAGTGGACAACGGCGCCGCCCATGCCGTCGTACCCGCCGGCGTGCTCGAAGGAGGAGAAGAAGGAGAAGATCGCCAAGTGGCTCAAGAAGCGCGAGAACCGCAACTGGTCCAATAAACCTTCGTATCCGGTGCGCCACAGCATTGCCAAGAACCGCAAGCGTGGCGAAGACGGACGGTTTATTACGAAGGCCCGACTCGCTCAGATGGCCCTCGAAGAGGCAGCAGCAGGCGGTGCTGGTGTAAATGGTGGAATCAGTGGCGTGGGTGTGATCGTACACCCAGAGGGCTCGAACGATTACGACGACGAAGCGGACGACTACGACGAGCACGTCTCCATGGCGACGCTGCCCGTGCCAACGTCCGTGCCTTAAAGAGAGAGTCCTGATCGGGTGTATGTGTTATTACGAGATTATCAAGAGCGGGAGGGATTGGAGAACAAGAATAAGAGGAGCATGGCTGAGCAACTAAACGGCCGTCGATGGCAAAGGGAGTGTGCGTAAAACTATATGGATAAGATATTTGGTGCTTCTTACAATTTGGAAAATGTCTTTAGTCGAATACGAATGGGCAGCGGGGGGGGGGCTGTGAAGTACATACCATTCGAAATTCTTTATCGAGTCCTCGAGATTATTCAATCGAAATTTGGTTGGGCATTATTTATCGACAACAAAAGCGCTCCTAATAATAATTCACTTTAACTTTACGATATACATACCTCACACAGTACACGACTTCGAAGCTCAGAGCGGCAGGATCGCGCGACTGATGCCGAGCGGCACGACCTGTTCGCTTTTGTACTTGACGCCGCTCTGTCGCAGCACGTCGCGGAGCGTCTCGAGCTCGTCCTTGGAGCTGCAGAGCGTCTGAGGGTCCTCCCAGCTGTAGCGGTTCCAGTTGAGAATCGACACGGCCCAGCGGTCTGTGAGCTCGCGCGTCGAGCCGGCGAACGTGATGCTGAACTGGGAGCGCTGCTGCCTGGCGGCGATGACGTTGGCGGCCGTGGGTGGGCCCAGGCTGCGCTTGCGCGAGGCCTTGGCCTGCGTGTCGATGCGGAAGCGGTTGAAGACCTGGCCGTGCTCGTCCGGGAGCAAAAAGACCTCGACCTTGCAGCCCGTGAGCGGCACTGCGCCCAGCAGCGAGCCGCCCATGCGCGAGTAGTACTGCAGGATGCCCTCGTCCAGGATGCAGTACACGATCTCGCCCTCGTCGCCGCCTACCTTGACCAGATAGCCCTCGACATTGCCTCCGCCGCTCATAGTGGTGCTGTTTGGATGAAGGTGGCTGGACTTGAGCTGAACTGAAGCCTGGAGTGCTGGGGGTGAGGCTGGGACTTGGGAAATGAGACTGGAGGAGAAGAGCTGAGACCTGGATGAGCAGCGACTGGGCCTGGGCCAGGGCTCTGTGTTCTGGTCGGATTTCGTTGGGTTGAATTGAGTCTGTAGGTGAGGACTGTGGGACCATCTGGACACTGCCAGACGCTCGGAGGTCGTGCGAATATGAGGATAGAGAGAGTGAAGCTGGGTCGGTGGTGCAGCTGAGCTTCTGATGATTTAGGTGTGACGATGGGAGGATGACCAGCATGTCAAATCGTTTAATTTTATCAGATGGTTCTGTCATTCTTATGAATTCTCTAATATCGTAAACGTACTTAGGAGCATTGACGCCATGTCCGCATAATATATTTGTTAAATGTGTAAATTCATATTTTGGGCATCATAAATTCAGACATTTAGCGACGCTCCAGGTGTCTGGTGGTGTCCATCTGTTGAGGACGACCAGCGTCAGATGGCGCCTCTCAAAGACGACCCCATTTACATACCTCTTCAAGATGACGACGTGCATGTGGGTGCACGTATTCACCATCAGCCCCACATTAAGCACCACACACCCTCCAGTCTTCATGCAAGAAACAACCAAGCCATGTAACCACCGCTTGGCCAGCAGCCAAACGCCTCTTCAGCCATAATTGCAGCCCACGAGAAGCAAAATCGCCACGCAAGCGCCATGCCCCCGCCACGCGCGCTCCGCGTGCTCGAACCTCTGAACGACGAGCCCAGCAGCGTCGACGTCGTGGACGCTATGCACGCGTACGCAGATGCGCACCAGGTGGACGCGCTCCTCCAGATCCTGCTCAAGGAGCTCCTCGAGGCGCAGCCGTTCGACCCCTTTGAGTGTATGATCACGATGCTCGCGCAAAAGCACGTGCAGCTGGACGCACTCGAGCACTCTGCGCGTGCCAAGCGGTTCGACTTGCGCCGCGAGAAGACCAAAAAGACCCTCGTGGTCGCGTTCTACAGGCGCTTGGTCGCGTTGCAGCGCTCGCAGCATGATGACAAGGCCGAGGCGCTCGCTCCCGAGCTCTCGCGAGCGTTCTTGCTGAGCCAATTGCGGCTTCAAGAGACCAAGACGCACCTGCAGGAGCTCTTCCCAACGCACCACAGAGACCTCGTCCGCTGGTTCATTGAGAACCACAAGCGCCTGCCGCAACAGCTCGCGGTGGACGAGTTCACGGGTCACTGCATCGCTGTGCTTGCTACGATGGCTGCAGCGTGATGATGATAATTATGAAGCCATTTGTCGCTGACCTTTATACAAGAGATTTGAACGCTTTTTATAATAGATTCGGTGGGCGTCTCTCTCTTCAAGACACACGTCATATCAGATATTATACTTGATGCTTGTATATCCGATTCCATATATTGTTTACTGACAAACTGGGCTCTGAAAAATGCAACCAAATAATGCAGGCTGATCAAAAATCAACCTGAGCCAAAAAATGCAGCAGCCAGGAGGAGCTCCACCACGACACCAAGCGCCGGCGACCGCGGCGGAGCAGGGCCCGCTGGACTGGCTCGTACCGTTCATCCCGCCGTTCCTGCGCGTGAACCGCGAGACGCGCGCCGCGCTCTTCGTGTCCCTCCAGTCACTCTCGCTCGCTGCTTTAAGCGCCCAGATCACCGCATTTTTGAAGGACCACGGCCGCCAACTGGGCAAATACGCACTTGTGGCTGGCGTGTGGCTCTACGGACTCGCGTGGACGAACCGCCATGCGCCCGAGTTTGCGGCCGCGTACGTGATCCTCACGGGGCTCGGGGCACTGCTGGTGCATTTATATTCGGGCGACCGTGGGGACGTGACTGGTGACGGCATCAGCGCCTACTCGGTCTTCAACAAGGGCGGCGCGCGCATGCTCGGGTCACTCTCAGCCGAGCAGTTTGAGGTACAGACTGCTATAAAACTGGATCCGGTTAATCAGGTGGATGTTAAACCTCGGTTTGTCTTGTATTGTTATGTGTGTGTGTACTGTAGAACGAGATCCGCCACCGCCTGCCAGACCACGATGCGGAGAATTATCATAATGAAGCTTTAGGTGGCAGTGACGATGAGGAACAAGAAGACGAGAACGACCCGTACGTTGCTGCTGCTGATCGTGTCTTGAATGAGGAGATGCTCTTATGACCGATGCTAATTCTGTGACATTGTTTGACTTCGTAGAGAAATGCTGCTGGCGATGCAGCTCTCGCTGCAGGAGAAGAAGCGCGAAGACCGTCGTACGCGTCGCACAACCAAGAGACGGTGAGTTTCTTATAACCAACCAGCCGCACAGTGATTCGATAAGAAAATACTTGTATCGGTATGCAACGTTTTCTATACAAGACACATACATACCCAAAACTCTAGCCTTTACTGGTCTTCAGTCGGCTATAAGGGGCGCCTTTGGTTGCCTTAGCCAAAGCCAAACGGGCAGCGCGACACGCGCTTCTCCGACCCGTCGGCGTCTTCGTCCTCCTCAGTCTCGGATTCGCCCTCAGCCGCCGCTTTCTTTTGCGGTGGGAGCGTTGCAGTTGCACCCGAGAACGGGCATCGCGCCACCGTCGGCTGCTGGTTGGCAGATGCGCTGCGCTTCGCGGGCGACGGGCGCAGCATGGAGCTGAGCATGCCGAGTGCGATGAGCGCCATGCCGACGCACATGAGCGGCGCGAACATGGGCAGCTCGTCCACGGACGCCACCTTGCCGTTCAGCACCACAATGGCAACCGAGACCAGCACGGCGAGCACCATCACCAGCACGCCAAACACGGACAGTAGCTATAGTATAATACGACCAGCACCAGTTAGAATGCGACCCAGTCGTACACATAGAGAGATTAGTGCTGGCGAACGTACCAGGCAGCTGTCCTGGAGCAGCATGGCGACAACGAGCGAAGAGCGCGGGATCGCTGCTGTTGCTGGCTGTGGCGCGACAGCTGTCTGTTCCACCGCCACTGCTGTTGCCGCTTCACTCGTCTTCTTCAGCTCAGCGTCGATCTTGGTCTTCTTCGTCGTCGTCTTGCTGGCTGCTGCGGAGTGGGCGCCAGGGCGGTCGTGCTGCTTGTGCGCGGCGGCCACGACGGCCTTGGAGCCAAAGCTGTAGGCGGCGGCCATAACGGCGGCCGTGCCCGCGAGCTTGAGCAGCGGCACGAGAGCTTCACGTGGCGGCATCGTCATGAGTCTGCTGCTGATGATGGAGAATTGAGCAATGCTGACATACGGCATGCAGGAAATTGCGGCAACGCTGAAAGAAAAGTTCAGCGCTGAACAATTAAATATATCATGTTTCACAGGTTATTGTTGCAAATCATGATATGGAAAATGCGCTGAATATGGTCATCGATTTGAAGGGGGTAATAAATTGTAAGAAGCCGCTCTCGTGCGCTCTGATTGGTTTGATACATCCTCATCGAGCCAATCAGAGCCCACGAAACAGTTTCAGAACGGATATTTCTTGTTTTTAAATTTATTTTTATTCTGAAAGGAAATTCTGCAGCTTCATGCACATTACAGCTTGAGCTTCTTCATGAGCGCGAGCACGAGCTGCTGCGCGTCCTGGTCGTCCTTGGTCTTCAGCGGTGCGTCCTTCGCGACCAGCAGCCACTTCCGCGCCTCACTCGGTCTCTTCATCTTGTTGTACGTCTGAGCCACATAATAGCAAAAAATCATGATAACCGGCAGAATAAGAAAATGGTTCCACCAAGTTGAAGCCTCTCGACAATTTCTAAAGTTGACAAAAAAATACCTCGGCGAGGAGATACGCATTCTTCTTCCAGCCTCCCGGGTTCAGATTTTCTACATGAAATAGGATTTAAGAGCCACGTACCAGGATTAGTTAAAATAGATATCCAGCATTCAAATTTGATACAAAAAAATTAAGAGCGTACCGGCGGCGTGCAGGTGCTTGACCGCGTCCTCGTACGTGGCCGTGGGCGGCGTGCCAAAGAGTGCGGCGGCGGCGCGCTTCTCGATCCACGTCATATCGGCGAACGCGAGCGACCAGTTGCCCAGGATGTGGTACGGCGTCGGATCGGAAGGGTTCAGCTCGATCGAACGCTCTGTGTGGTCCTGTTTAACAATAATTTAGCATAAGTAATAAATAATAATTAGCGAGCAAGCACCAATGCGACTCTGGAGCGCAGCATATAAATCGTACGCGAATAACGTAGGCACCAGCGATCTTGTCCTTCAGGTCACGGTAGTTGCCAACAGAACTGTTCGATACATAACATAAATTGAACTAATTCAGCAGCCAGATAATTTACAGATTATGCTGTTCAGAGGCGGGCGTACCTGGTCATGATCGCCATCCAAAGGTTCGAGGCGGCCGAGTCTGCGTTCGACGCGTAGGCTTTCTCTGCGTATGTGAGGCCTTCAAACACAAACGCCTTCTTCTCCTCCGGGTCGCCCTTCTCTTCACTGAGCGAGTACGCGGCACGCGCGAGTCGCCAGAGCTGAATAAAATAAAATAAATAATAAAATAAATATTACCACGTCCACGTGAATAAAATTTGATTTTTTGCTCACCACTTCGACTTCCTCTGGGTAGTCTGGGAGCACCGAGAGCAAATATTCGCGAGCCTCTGCGTGTTGGTTTTTCTCCGTCAGGTCATCTGCGCGCTTGACAATCGCATTTAATCCGCTCGAAAGCTCAGTCTTTGGCTCAGACGAGGAAGTAAATGGGGAACTCGAGCTTGTTGGAGCTGCAGAGCTAGTGGCACGACTGCTATCATCAGCTGAGCCTGATGGCTTCACTGGGCTCGATGGAGCTGCCGGGGATTCATCTACGTTGTGCATTAAAATACACAGATTGGGTCAAGAATTCGACGGATTGTACAGCGTATACCTGGTATACGCGCATGTAAAGTACCGTTGTGCTGTCGGATCATCTCAAAGTCGCTCTCGTCGTGTGGAAACACGGCTTTCTCGTCAAACACGGCTTTCTCGTCAAACACTGGGATCTCTGGGGTCGTGAGCGCCGACTGGCTCAGCACTTCCACGCTCGCAGCTACAGCCACCAACCAGTTTAAAAGGCACCATGAGCGTCACCATCCAAGCAACGAATGGTACACAGTCTGGCACACACGTACCTGTGAAGATGCCGATTGCGATCCACATGAGCGGCGCGAACATGGGCAGATCCGCGGGCGACGTCATGTCCTCGCTCGTCCACGTCGTGATGAGCGACACGGCGCCCACGAGCAGCATGAGCACCACGCCAAACACTGACAGCAGCTGCCAAATTACAATTCCAATCATACAATAGACAAACAACCAAATACATTAGAAAGAGCTCGTCGTACACCACCACACACAGTACTTCAACAAGTATCTTTCAGTGTGAATGTTTCTGGTCCACACATTTCAGCACACGTACCAGGTTGCCCTCGCGCGCCACGAGCACCATCTGCTGCTGGCTCTGCTGCACATCCAATGCATTATCGGCCTCTAAAGAGAACGCGTCGTCGTACTCGCTCTCGGAGAGCGACTCGTACGCGTCGTCGCCGCCGTCGTCCACGAACTGCGTGCGGGTGAGCGGCGGCTCGTGGCTGGCGCCATTGGCTCTGCTTATGCGGCGCGAGCCACCGGCTGAAGAGGCGTCTGTGTCGTCACCATCGCCATGCGGATGAGCGTTGCGCGTCACGTAGCGGTACGCGAAGGTCGCGGCCGTGGCCGTGCCGGCGAGCGCCACGAGCGACCAGATGAGCCCCCGGTAGTTGCTCATGCTTCAGGTTTTGTTTTGAGGTGGCACAGTTTGTATAAAATGAAACGACCCAAAACAAAAAAGAGGTCCCAAAAAAGGAAAGGACCCCAAAACAACTTTGAAAGAAACGGCCCAAAACAAAAGAGAGAGGTCCCAAAAACAAAACTCACATTGGGCACCTTTATCACGAGCTGTCTGTCGATTTCGAATATCAAGCAACTCGTGAGATCCATAGACGACGACGACGACGGGCGCCATGACGCCCAGCGCACCTCAGCAACAACAAGCGCATCATCCGGTACTATCCGTGATGTCATTCAGCCCAGCTAGTCCACACGGGAAAGCTCAAGATGCACAAGGACCGCGGCCTCATGTTCAACGGCAAGCACGCGCTCTCAAGTACGGGCTCTAAGTGTGCGGCCGTAATGGCGCAGCCATAGCACGCCGATATCGTCGCTTCTCATACGATTCTGAACTTCAAGGACATGCTGTCGTCCGTGATGCGGTCCGTTAGTTGGGTCCATGAAGAGGATCGGCTCTCGCATCGCGACCACGCGCGTGGGCGAACGGGATCACCGAGATCCTCATGGAAGAGGCCGAAGAGGGAGGCCATCGACCGTTGTCGCGTGTCCCTGTGCGGCCACGGACTTTGCCACGCTGCACGCGCAATTGCGCTCCGAGGCGACCCGGCGGCCGATGAGCGCTGGGGCCGCGAGAGAGAGGGCTTCAAGAAGCTCGCGGAGAGCAGGAGCGTCCCCAACACGTGCCGCCAAGTCCAAGGCCGTTCGTCCA
>JAASFY010000855.1:0-14864 GCA_023334035.1 Globisporangium okanoganense
CATCCAATGCGCCGTCCAGTACTCTTGCAGGACTGGCGTCAAAGTTTGAATGCTCGAGTACGGACTGAGCAGGATGGCGACGCCTCCAAGCCTTTCTGGCGCCGCAGACCACGCCGAGAAGCTCCGTCCTTCTGCCGCCTCTCATGTGGCCAGTACGATAGCACCACCACTGGCCTTCGCAGCTGAGATTACGCTTAGGAACACCATGTGACCTCCAATGCTACGTTCATTCTTCAGCAGAATCTCTCCATCGTACCGCAGAGGATTGTCACGGATGTCGCGATTGTTTTGATCCCAGTAGTAAAAGTGGACTTTCTCCAACGCTTTGTTGGCATCCAAGTAACTGCACAGTGCGACAAGCAGATTCGCAGTTCCTCTAATGCGTGCACTTCAGGGTTCGCTAAAGCCTCGAGGAAAAGGCCTTCGGTTTTTTCATCCACGTTCAACGCGAGGTATCGCAGTCGAGGCAGCATTGGCTGAGCAAAGAACCGACGAATAGCATCGCTCTTGACACTTGACTGGCTGTTCACGTTCCGAATCGCGAGTGCTGCTAAGTTCGGGCACTTAGCAACAATATACTCGAGCGGATTTGCAGAGAGTACGGCAACCCGATGCTGAGGATGTCCAAGGACTGCCCCACTGCAGCAAGCAGACGCGACATCACCGCTTTGTCCCACACCGGGATGTCCAGCGATTTTAGAGGCGAGAGCCCAGGTTTCAGCTCGCTCACGGCGACCCCGTCCCTGTCTCTCAGGTCCATGAGATCCTCGTGGCGAGCCCAGCCAAAGTCAGGGACAAGAACACAGCGATGCATGTCAGTCGTGAGACTGCGCAACTCCAGATCCATGGCAGTCTGGACAGTGCACAGTTCCGTTCACAATGGCTGCTTGAATCTGGATTTATGGAGACCACAGCACCGCTTCTGATATTTGCCAGTAGAAGTTGCGCATTGTTCCCACGTTCAATCCGAAGATGAGGCGCGATTGCGCCGCCGGGTTTGCCTTGCGTTCGGTGCTTCTTGGCCTGGTTCAAGCCCATGAGAACCGCTAGGTTCGTCACAGAAAGCAGCGGGGTCTTGTCGCGTTTCCCCATCTGCTTGATCACACTCACAGCGTCGCTTTTTACGTGCATGTGGAGACGGAGCTTCTTCCAACTGGAGGTCCTGGTGTGCGGGTGGAAAAGCGCGTACGCGAGCCAGCTACATGTAGTATCGCGCATTTGGAGCTGCCGCTGAAACCCGTAGTCGACAAGTTGAGTATGTGGATCGACTGCACGAACGGGAGCGCGGAGAAGAGACCTGTGATGATATGCGGATCCGTGAGTTCGCTCGCCACCACAGAGAAATCGGAGCGTCTTCAGCGGTGCTTTGTCTGGAGAGGAGGCGATCTGGTGCTGCAGTTGAAGCGTTCTTATGAACAGCTGGCCCGTTGGTGAGCGGTCAGCCTCTCGCATCGAACGGAGGTCTACGATGTGGTGGACGTTAGAGTCGGGTCCGACATCCCATCCTTCATCTTCATCTTCAGCCATGGCCACCGTGTTTGTCCAGTTGTGCAGGTTGACTCAGTGTCTTATTTGGAAAGTGAATTACTGGAGGGTGCTTTCCAGGCTCTGCTGTGTGCGATAACACACGTGTGGCTGCTGGTCTTATTCACATGAGGTTTCACATTGCTCGGTTCCGCATCTTGAAGTTTGTAAAATGCGATCATCGGGAAACTGAAGCGACTTGTAGGGAAGAAGCTTTAGTTTCTGGCACTTCCTTAGAAATATCGTATAAACTGTCGTACTTAAGTGAAGCCAAAGCAGTGTATCGGATATTCGTATGGCAAAAACTTATTCCTCTGGCCTGGTCATGGGCAACCACCACTCGTCGCTACAAGCCGTCATTTTCCATGAGAGTCTGTCGTATCGAGTAGTCCTCCCACCTCCAACAAAGCTACGCCTCAAAGCGTCGCCGCGGCGTTGGTTTTCACGTGTCTGCCGCCGTGGATCGAGTGTTTCGCGGCCATGAGTGCGGTTAGGAACGTCGTGACGCCCGCGTTGTCATCACCATTTTCGTCCTTGGAGGCCATGTCTTGCTGCTGCTCTGCGACTATAGAGATACCAGTGGGTGGCGACAATACGCTCTTTACTGCCGCAGCAGCGGGCCGCGGCTCTTCCTCCTTGAGCAGCATGCGCACGCGTGGGGAAGATTGGCCGTGGGTTCGGGTGTTGCCTGGTAGTCCTGTGGCCGGTCCCTTGCTGGGACGCCTCGCTTTGCTGGGCGTGCGGCCGGGGGCGTCACCAACATGGGAGGATGACTCTCTGTGCACTCGTGGTGGCGCCAATGGGCTCAGCTCTCCATTCGCTACCGCGCCTCACTCGCTTGAAGTACCGCGCAGCATGGGCTGCCTTCCCAGTAGGCTCTTGCGTGTCAAGAGCGTGTCTCAGTGCAGCAATTCGAGTCCTCGCTTGTGTGGCTCGTGCTATTATTTAATGGAGCCGCGGTCTGCAGCTCGACACTTTGTCCCAGCAATAAAAACTGCAGCCATGTGACTGAAAAATGGCGGGAACGATACATTAGGGACTCATTCTTTATTTTAGAGACATCTTGCCCACAA
This sequence comes from Globisporangium okanoganense, assembly GCA_023334035.1. Lineage (NCBI taxonomy): Eukaryota > Oomycota > Peronosporomycetes > Pythiales > Pythiaceae > Globisporangium > Globisporangium okanoganense. Next base: position 2,598 of record JAASFY010000855.1, read on the forward strand.
CAGAAAAAAAGAAGCAATCGAAGCAGGACGCCGCGCCGAGACCGTTCTCCACCATCGAACAGGTACGAGCTCGCTTGCAGTGGCAATTGCCGTTGCAAGCTGACATCGTACTAACTGTGTGTTGATGCGTATGTTGCAGGGCGCATCATGCTAGTCTTGGAGCAATGTATGGACTCGCACAACCACCAGATGGTGCTGCAGACCACTGAAGGTAAAGGCCGTTGGGCTGGCTGCTCATGATGATTTACTATCGATTGCGCTGTGCATCCATGCTCACACAGCGCTGGGTATCCAATATGGTGGCTTATCAACGCGAACGAGCACCAGGTAAAGAAGCACAAATCGGGCCACACGAAGAAGATAACGAAGAACTGCTCCGTCTGGCTCAGCATCCACGAATTCACAAGCATCTCGGACTGTATCGCCGTGCTGCGTGCGGACGTCCGCACGATCTGGGCCACGGACCTGTTGCCCCAGGCCCTGCCGCTTCGTGTGGATGCCAAGCCCGAGTCGCTTCGCTCGTGGCTCTCGAGCATTGATGCAGCTCCAGAAAGCGAGCAGGCCGCTGTCCATGACCCAGTGAAGACCAAGAAAGAGCTCCGAAGAAGTCACGACGCTCACTGGACGACTGTGCACTGCACAGAGAGCACTCTCTGTGTTCTCAAGCGCCGCATGGCTCCCCGTTTAAGCAACATAATGGGTATGATGAGCGTTAACGCATTACCTGGAAGAACCAATTCAGTTTGAATGGTAGGTGTATTAGGTTACAGATATTAATGAACACTAATAGCCATGCTGCTGGCGGTGAGGCACGCCTCCTCCCAGCAGTGGAACCTGGAAGAACCAGGGGGAATGTAGAGAAGTGCAGTGACCTGCTAACAAAACAAAAAGTCATTGGGGCATTTTCTACCGTTAGACCTGCATTCTCGAGAACGAGCTGCGCACGTCGTAGTTTATTGCCCCTCGCCAACTCGCGTTGATGAGCTACTCAGTGTTCATGCGCTCGAGCACCATGTTCGCCTTGATGCCCTTGGTCTTGAAGTGCTGCGTGAGCTGCAGCGGGATCTCGGTGAGCGTCGCCTTCGCAAGCCGCGCCGGGTTGGATCGGAACTGGTTGAACGGCACGAACTGCACATTTTTTGCAAAACAAACGACTGTTCCACAGAACCACTGCTAGTAAGGCAATATTCAGTCAATCAAAGCTATTCAATCTCACAGCTCAACAACGTACATATCGAGGACGGTAGTGTAGTGGTGCGAGTCGTAGAGCAGCTTGCCGTCGCGTTGAGCGTGTCCATGGCCGAAAAGTCCGCGTTCCCGACGCCCACGATGACGATCGAGAGCGACAAGTAGCTTGCGGCCACGATCTCGTCGGTCGTTGGCTGCATATCCACGATCGCGCCGTCTGTGATGATCAGCAGCACAACGTCCTGGCGTTCGACTCAGCAAAAACACTGTTTTTCTGTTGATTATATCAATCATATTGATCCGAAAGGACGCCAAACTGGGTGAAACAGTCGACCAAATGGCGATTAGCGTTACTTGATGGCAAACGAAATGATCACTCCGGAAAGTGACGTTTGATGGCTCTTTCAGATGATTTTTAGACTATTTAATCACTTGCCAAAGCAAAGGCTCAAAGTGATTTCTAAACGTTGAGATCTTGGGAAATGATCCGGTGTATCGTCGTCCTCTTGACCTCTATCCCTCTATCGACCAGACCAGCGTTCGGCTGGCCAGCTTCTACTGACAGAAGCCAGCTGAGGCTTTTCTCAACAAGGGATTGATACTCGATACAAAATCCACAACACACGAGCGGAGAACGCAAGGTCGTGAGGCTGAAGCATTGCACGAGAATGGTTTGCGGAATAACAAATAAGCTTTCAGTAAAACTGGGGCTTTGAGATGTCATCCTCCATCCATCCGTCAGTCTCTCGTCGGTTCACTTCAACAGGTCAACCATGAATGTAGCCATTTGTGCAAAAGAATGACGGTCTTCACCCAAATACCGGTATATATACGTTGCTTTCGGTACAAACCGGTATTATCTGACTACTTTGCAATTCAAATACTCTTACTGTGAATATCTGCGTCAAGATCAGCTCACAGAAAGAGTGCGCAATATTTGAAGCTGAGATTCAAGAACAACGGACTTATCCGAATAGCAACGTGCGCACAGTGGCTCTCACAGAAATCATAAACCAGGGAGCGGTCCAAAAACTCGCTTCGCATGGGTCATTCCAACAACCGCCATGCACAACTCACGACTGCATCCAAGCACTCGATCACCTGCAGAACCAGTATCTCCAGCAGCATGGCGCGAGGTGGCTTTTACGCAGTGGCGAGGGGCCATCGCGAGGGAATCTTCTCTACATGGGATGAGACGAAGCTGCTCGTCAATGGCTTTTCAGGCGCCAAGCACAAGTGGTTCCTTACCAGGGTCGACGCGGAGGCGTTTCTTTTTGAGAACGGCTCCAGTGCTGCGCGCGGAGCAAAAGATACCAGCGGCAGCAACGGCAATGAGAGCGCCAGCAACCACCTGACAGTACACGACGATTCAGATGATAATGACAAGGCACCAGCGGATGAAAGCGACGACCTGTCTGATTTCATTAGCAAGATCTCGATCAACGGGCCAGCGCCAATCAAGGGCGAGACGGCTCCGCCAGCTCTACCAGCGCAAGAACAAAAGCCAGAAGGAGCCACGACGCTCGTCAGCGGCCTCTGGTACCACGAGCGTGCCGCACCTCCAAATCCTCAGCACAAAGACACGCTGGTAGCATTCTGTGCTGGGAGTGCGCCTCGCAACGGGCAGCCGGACTGTCAGGGAGGATACGCGTGCTTGTTCCCACACCATTTGCACTTGAATGTTACGTCGCGAGTGGAGAACGGTCCATCCACGAACAACCGCGCCGACTACTTGGGAGCTCTGGAAGCTATGAAGCGCGCGAATGAGCAAGATCCAGCCCGCGAACAAGTGCTCTTCATCTTCTCCAGCAACTTGGTGCTCATCCGGTCGATGACCGAGTGGGTTTACAGCTGGAGAGCCAACAATTGGCACAAGCCAGACGACAAGCTAGCGAAGAACATCAACATTCTGGAGCAGTTACTGGCTGAGCAAGATGGACGACGCATCATGTGGCGCCACGTGAAAGCGCACACTAGCTTGCCAGACTGGGAGTCGAAGGAGCACGAGAAAGCCAGCCAAGCGACTCAGCTTGTTGCCGGTTAAAGCGCCAGGAAAGTCACACCAAAGGGCCCCTCGAGTTTCAAAACTTGTATGCTCGATGTGTTTTATGCCAATAGCCGACGTGTGAAGGCAGTTTCCTCTACCTATACTTTGTTCAACACGATCGCTTCTGGGTGATTGATCTGCTTGTTTTCTCCTCTGCAAAATGTATCGCATGCTTTAATAGTCTCGTGCAGGAGTCCAACTACGAGTTCTCACGTCTGACTGTCTGTGAATGGACACGCCCAACCTTAGCTTTGCCGTGCTTATCGCTGAAGGAACCTGTGCGTGAGCTCTTCATTGCGCACGAATATCGTAAGAGTTTCCCGGTGGCCAACTTCCCCATTTCTGTGTCTGTGCTTGTCACTGTACACATGCAGACTGCTCAACTATTACCTGGCAACACCTTCCTGCCTTCACTTTTGCACCGGTACAAGTCTGACAAGCTCTTAACTGTACTTGAATATACCTCACTATCATCATCACCATCGTGACCTCTCGGTCCTCGACCAAGAACTCCTAGCGTTGAAGCAAGCGCTTAGAGCCACGGCCGCACGGCTGTGTTTGTGAACGCGCTGCTGGAGCACAAATTGTTGGTGCTATTGGTTGTGAACCTAGAGCAATTGGACGCTCCAGATATTGACAACAAGGAGGAAGAGGCCGCTGGTATCTACAACATGCTGCAGATCCTCGAGAACCTCGCGGATCTGGAGCGTGCGTGCAGGTCTGCTCAATCACCGATATATTTGCTTTCCTGATGATACAGGTGGGCAGCAAGCGCAAGTTTAGCCAGAACAACCTGTACGCATGCGAGATCCTGTCGAGCCTACGCAGTCGGACTCGTAACCGCAGGAGCAGTTCATCAAACTTGAGCCAATTACCAGTGACGACAAGAAGAAGGGTAAAGCCAAAACGGATCTACTGGACGACCTCTTGCGGGTGGTCGCGCCGTTCCACAAGCGCGATCCGGCGAGCGAGGAAGAGTAGGAGTTTGTCGAGAACCTCGTGAATGCACTCTGCTCCGTGCTGCTGCAACTAGCGGCGCAGAACCATTTCCGAAGCCTTGAGGGCTTTGATCTCGTGCTGCGATGCCTGAAGGACCGCGCGCAGCACGTGTTCGGCGGCGCACTGTGCATACTGAACCACACGATGATGGGCAACGCGCGCAACTGCGAGCGGCCCGTGGAAGCGGCGGCCTCAAGGTGCTCTTCACCGTGTTCATGGGCAAGAAAAAGAACAAGGCGGCCAAGAGCAAGAACAAGCGCGTGAACGGTGCGAAGGAAGCGAAGGAAGAAGAGGACGTCATGAGCATCCGCGCGTCACTGAGCATGCTCACGCCGAGGCCAAGTACGACGTGCTCGACCGATTCCACTCCAAAAGAGGGTTTTCGTGCTTCACAATTTGCATTCGTCTGGTAATATTCTGACTAGAAATGCGAGCATGACTGGACGATCAGATGGTGAGCCGAACAGCTTTCACAGCTTTCACAGCACCTCGCTTCTCCGTCTCGAAGATGTGCAATCAACACGGAGAAGCGCTCCTTGCGGATCGCATGCTAGACAGCGAGCATGCTGCCTCGTTGAGTCCGTGGGTTCAATCACACTGCTCGCTCTGCGTGGCCTTCATCCCCGTGTCGGCGGCTGGGGTCGTTCGCGCGTTGACTTGGTCGTTGGAAGGCGGAAGATGCGCGCGCACTTGACTGTAGCTCCTCACGATGGCGCCGCGCATCGAACAAGTCAACCGCGGCAACTCCAACACACCTGGCGCCTCTTGTAGTCCAAGGCAGGCCTTCCACCTCATTATAGCGATGATAGATATGCCGAGCAGCTCGAGCGAGCATGCCAGGCCGCCGTGCTTGCGTGACCTGCTGGCCACCGACCTCGTCTCGTCCTTCGCGCGTGCGCACGTAGAGCAGACGGATGACCTGGGCCTTCTCCACTTCTCCACTTCTCGCGGCGCGCAGAGCGGTCAGAGTCAATGCATCGGCGGCGGTCGTCCATCTCATTCTCGTCTTCACTCGGCGGCTTCTTCGGTTCTGGCGATGACGAGCTCTTCCATGTTTGGTGCGGACAGGAATGTTGACTGCTGCACGAATGTGGACGGAAATGTCGTCCGAAAAGTGATCCACTTCGATTGCGTTCTGCCACACTACGCCACATTGCGTAACGTAACCCCCGCAAGCATAACCCACGAGCGTTTCGTCTCGTGTCCGGAATACCTGTATTTCTTTATTTATATAATTAATCAATGCTAAATACACAGCAGAAATCAGTACACTTCGCATTTGTGTTGCACTTTTTTGCATAGCTTCTTGCCAAATGCACTGATATACGGATTCACGCCACCATTTTACCCTAACGCCGCTATGAAACATGTCAGCAGTAGTTTGCATTCACGTGATCCTCAGTGAGGATTCCTCACACATGTCAGTCAGTTGCTGCTGGTGGCTGCGCTGAAGGCGCACACGCGCCATGCCAGAGCAACATAGCCTACCAAAGCAACTTGCCAGGCATACTATACGAGGGCCACCCTCGAACAGCTACAACCACGCACCATGCCAGGACAATCACTGACGTCACGTAGAAACAAAGAAATTCAACATCCATTAAATTATGCCCAGGGACCCACTCCAACGGGGAGCTCAGCCGCCTGCTGTCTTGACGCCAAGCAAACAACGGTGTCCACCGCTTTACATCTCTCGTTTTCAGCTGCCAGCTAACTGTTTTCAGTCTTCAGAGCGTCTCCAGCAGCACCAGCCGTGGCAGACGAAGCACCGGCAGCCAGCTCCTTCTGCTTGCGCTCCAGCTCTTTCTTGCTCTGCACGCGCTGCTTGGCCTTCTAGTTCTCCAGTTTCGCGCGCGCCGCGTCCTCTCGGAGTTTCTCCAGCAACTCCTCCTGCGCGTTTAGCTTGCGCTTCTTCGGATTTACGTTCACTACTGCTGCTGAAGATGTTGTCCCTCCAGTTGCAGCAGAGTCCAATGGCGCATCAGTCTCACCCGCTATCTTTACACTAAAGGTCGTGACTGATGTTCGCTCATTGTGCGCGTTGATGATCTCCTGCTAATCCTTGTCTTGTTGTTCTTCCTGCGCAGTCTTGCCGGCGCTCTCGGCCTCGCACGACCACGAACGTCGCTGGGCGGCTCCAGTGCTTCGCCTTAAACAAAGACGGCGACAACAGCGCCAGCGTCTTCGGGCACACCTCGTATGCATCTGCGCCGCGCGAGCTCGCTTGCGTCCAGCGCAGGACTGTCATCGTCGTCAGCAGCACCACCGAGGAGCACGACAAGCTCTTCGCTGTCGTCTTCGCGACTGAGCGAACCTTTCAACTCGGGCGTCGAGCTCGCTGTCGTCCAGTGGGATCCGATCCACAGCCTCATCCACCACACCCACCGCCGCAGCAGCTTCTTCTTCGCGTCTTCATCGTCCTCTCCATGCTCCGAAGAAAATAAGTTGAAGCCCTGTATCTCGTTTTTATATAGTAAGTGGCCACGATCGGTCTCTCTTTGCTATCACTCAGCCCCCAGTCAGCATTAGAAGTACCGGTGACACATTTCCCTATTGACAAACCTGATTTTGTTCTTGATGCCTCGTTTGCTTACTTATCGCTGCTGCTGTGTGGAGCTCTGCGCACATGGCTCGATTGAGCGCCGTGGAGTGCGACTTGTGCTGCGCAGCGCTTGCATTTTGTTCTGCAATTCCTGCTCATAGTCCCTGGTATTTTGCATGTTTCATATTTCTTAGTGAGACCGAGTTTCTCAAAAGTGCCACTCAGCAGCTACTCACTCATTCACATGATTTTCTTACATGAGCACAAGGTGGAGGTGCTCCTAAGCGATAGCAAATCGACCGCAAAGCAATCCACACGATTACTTAGGACCGAAGCCAAGTCATCGAAATTTTCTCAGTTTGACAAGATCAATGGTAATTAATTGCAAGTACCTCGGTGGCGGGCAGCAGGTGGTTGAGCGCTGGGGAGCGCGTCGTGAAGGTCGTCGGCATGGAGCTGCGAGGACTCACGAGCCTCTTGGTGCGATGTGCGCCAACGCTGGGCAACTTGGCCGCGAGCGGCACCATCTGCCCACCATCTCCTGCTGCTGTCCCTGGATCTGTCATCTCGAGTCGAACGCTTTGCCGCGGAGTGACCACTAAGGAAGGACAAGATGAGAAGGAAATGAGAGTGTGTCAACAATCCACAAGTTTCCACACACCAACGAGTATACCTGCTTCGAGCTGGCGCTTGTAGGCCTCGGTCTTCTGGTTCTGGATGCGCTCGTGGATCGCCTGCAAGATCTCAATGTTGCGCGTCGCGTGGCTCTTGGTTGTGTCCATCTCGAACAGGATCTTCTTCACGAGCATATACTCGGTGAAGTACGACAGTTGCTGCGCCTTGGGGAGCACGAACTTGGTCGCATCGATGCCACGGCCGCTCTCGTTCTCGAAATTCACAGAGAGGCTCTGGATTTTCTTGGCCGCGGAGCTCGCGGGCAGCGCGTCCTTGTCAGCAGCGGCGGTCGCTGCGGACTCCTTGTGGGCGGTGATGGTGTGCGTTTTCACGTTGGAACTGAACTGCGCGCTGTGAAAGAGGAAGCCGAGCTCCTCCTCCATGGTCTTTCAGTAGTCGGGCGGGATGCTGAGCTTCACGACGGCGCAGACGAAGAAATAGACGCACTCGAAGAAGTGCTTGTCCTCATTGTGGTTCTTGTAGTTGCTGCAGTGGAGCACCAGGCGCACGTAGGCGGCCGCCATGGCCGTCGCGCAGCTCGCCTGGTTGTCGGTCGCCTGTGCTATTCACTCACGCCAGTAGTCGTCGCAGCGTCCTTGAAGGACCGATCAGCGTGGTCCTTCTGGAGCGTCTTCACTTTCACAAACGCCAGTGCGTATCCGATCGCTGCATGGACAAACAGGAACATGGTCTTCAGCGTATGGAGATGTGTATGCATCAAGAGGTTAGCTGCAGTTCTCATAGCATCATACGAAGCCGTAGATGGAGAATATATGGAGGGACAAGATAGCTTTACCTGATTCGTGGAAGCCGATGAACTTGAGCGAAAGGCGGAAGCGGCTGCTCTTCCAGTTCTATTCCATCTCACCGTAAAGGCCGTCTAGGAGAGTGAGACAATAGATTTTCAGACGCCAAGATCCCGCATCTTCCAGTGCGCCGCGACATTTTTATCTGCCGTCAGCCCTTCACGCTGCTTTGATATCGGCATCGACCCACTGCAGCTTAGCTCCTCGACTACGCGTCCATCAATGGAGAGATTGCTTGAGACGCGCGCGCTTTGCAGTCACTGTCGAGTGCAGTCGCCCCGGAGCCTGCGGAAGATGTACCCATTTTGGAAATACGACCATCATTCTCTTACCTAAAATAGCTTCTCGGTTGTCAATCAAGATGGGTACATAATCAGATCCTCACTTGATTGACATGCAAAGAGCTATGGACAATCGAAGAGCTCCGGGAAATGGTGACCACACATTCTTCAGGGTCGTTAAACATCCTTGCACGACATAAAGAACCGACAACAAAGAACAGAACACAGCACCATACATACATGACCAACGCGCGTGAATGCTCCCATTGTATGTGCTTTGACGCTCATGGTCCAGACGAACAACTCATTATAAAAGAGAAAAGGAAGGGGGAGAATACTCGGAGACGACAGTTAGATCTTCTACTCGGCGCCCTCCGCAAGCTCGTCGTCGGGCGTGATGAAGGGCGTGTGAATGGACTTGATCATCACTTCGCCGCAGAAGATGCACTCGGACGCGATGATCTCGTCCAGCTTCTGCTGCACCATCTCGCGTTCCTGCGCGAGCGTCTGCTTGACGGCCTCGCTGGCGCTCGCAGCATTCGTGATGCTTTCACCGTGCGCGTTTATGGCCTCCTTCCTACTGCTTATCAGGTTCAGGAACGAGATGGCCAAGAGCGGGCGCTGAAAGAAGTTGGTCGTCGTGGGCATCTCGACGGACAACTCGTTGAGCTTCTGGATGAGCTGCTTGATCGTCTGGTGCTGAAAAATGTTGAGGTGCTTCTGCATCTCTATGCGCAGCGCGCCGGCGTGTAATGCGTGCAAGCACGGGAACAAGTTGAACTCCTTGCCCAGGATGTTCTGACCCGTGAGCTCACAGCGCTGGTTGCCCGAGACAATCGCACAGCGCTTGCGCAGCTTCTGTATGTCGCCGCGGATGAGCTCCGCCGACTGCGTGTAGTCCTGCATCTCCTCGATGAGCTGCTCGATGCGGTCATTGTACACCTCGAGCAACTCGCAGATCTCCTTCTTGAAGTCATTGATGAGTACAAAGCCCGGGAAGAGCGGCAGGATATCTTCAATCTTGAGCCGTCCGCTCTTCTTCAAGATGCCCATGGCCTCCTTAATCTCACCACCGGCGTTGATCGTGTGCTTGACGATCAGCGTCCACAATTTATTCCGCGTCTCCTCGTCATCAAGCATGTTGGCTATCTCCTTGGCAATCTTCACGTCCACCTGCAGCGCCTTCTCGAACGCGTCTTGGTACAGCCCCATGGCCGAGGAAATGTAGATGCACGCGCGGCTCTTTTCGTTCTGCGTGCACAGACGCAGCGCAAAAGCAATGTCAAAGGTGCTTGCCGTTGTGTTTTTTGCGCATGAACTTGATCAGCAGGCGCTCATCTGGGAGCTTGGCCAGCAGGAAGAGAATGTAGTTGTGAATCGTTGGGTCGCGGCAGTTGCCATGCTTGATCACGAACTTAAGAAACCGGATCGCCAGCTCGAGCACCGAGCGGCTCTTCTGGCCGTTGGAGAGCGCACCCTTCTAATGCACGTGGCGCACGATCGACGGGATCAGGCGTGTCGGGTTGAGCGTCTCGGCCTCCTTCCAGGCCTCGTACACCTCCTCAGGCTTGTGGATAATCAGCTCAGGCGAGTACTTGTAGTAGAGCTCCTCCACTTTCGACGTTAGCACACTGCGCAGCAACTCGATTGCCGCGCCGTACTTGCCACGGTGCACGTGATACGTCACCACCTTCTCGATGAGCGTCGCGTAGAACAAACTCGTCCGTGCGGCCGTGGTTCGCAATCAAATTGAACGTCGTCGCAGGGTCCAAATGGTTCTTCTTGTCCTGCAGGAACTGCTTGAACTCGAACAGCAAGTTAGCGTGCGCATCCACGTCCTGCGCACTGCCCTTGAGCACGTTGAACTTGTCCAGGAAGAGCTCCACAATCCACGAACAGAGCACGGTCTTCTGCGTCTTGTCCTCGCTACCCACGCTCTTGAGTTTCTGCAGCAGGAACAGCAGCAGCGAGTCGCGCGTCTCCTTCTCCAAGAACTAGAGCGCTACCTCCTCGAACGACCAATTCATCTTGGCGTAGATCACAGCCGCACAGTCGTTCTCGCCCTTCTCAAAGTACTTGTCCGCCTGCGCCGTGTACACGTGCTGTCGCTCCCAGGCGTTACGGCAGACCGAGAGCGCGTGCTCAAAGTCGCGGTTGTCGCCATTACCCGCGATCGGCTAGTTCAAAAAAATCCACACGTTGCGGTCCTCGTCCGCGATGGTGACCTCGAGGATGCGGTGGTCCGAGTGGATCCACACCATGTAAAACGTCGGAGCGTGGCTCAGGCCGTGGACCGTGCCGACACGCGAGTCAACGCCTCTTCGAGCACAATGACGCCGCTGAGCTTCGAGATTACTTGCACGAAGCGTGAAAAGAGCAGGATCACGTGGTACTGCGTCACGACGAGCGAGATCGGCGCCGTCCAGTTGCGTGGGTTGTCCGCCTTCCTGTGGTATGAGATCAAGTCGCTGCCCGTAATTGAGTTGTCAACTGTGCTCGACGAGCCAAAGACAAACTCACAGCGGTAGATGCCCTCGCCAGTCAAGACGCCAAAGCTTGGCGCGCTCGCGCTCCTGTTTGGCAAAGAAGCACAGGTCAGCATTCGGACCCCCACCCGGGAGCTCCTGGAAACGCAGCTTGTCGGAGCTGATGTACTGGCTGAAAAAGCGCTTCAAAGTCCTGGCTGTTCGCGATGAACTGGAACATGCGCGTGGGCCGTTTGCCCGAGCCCGACGTCGTGAGTATGACGTAGTACCGGCTCTCGCCCGACGACGTCTTCCAGTGCTCGAATTCCAGTCCAGCGATCAGGTCCTCGTTCGAGATCTGGTACACTTTCTTGAACGAGCGCTCCTTGCAGTCGAACTCGGCCTCAAACACGGCACCCGTGTCGGTACCGATCAGAATCGGCTCCGTGCCGGCGGGCAAGCCGCTCTTTCGGTCCCACGCCACGCACGTGAACTTCGTCGACTGCACCTTCATGATCTTCTTCGAGCGGTTCGTGCTCGTGTGCAGATAGAAGTTCGAGCCGTTCTCCATCGAGATGAGCAGGTGCGAGCCACTCGGGTCGATGAACACGCTCGACATGGCGATGCGCGGCTCGATCATGATCTCTTCGATCATGCCCGAGCTGTCGGTCTTGTCTACCGTGCAGCGCAGAAGCATGCCCTCGAGCAAGCTGAGCGCCATGACGCCGTTGCCCACGCTCATGCAGCTGAGTGTGAACTCTTTCCTGCGCGACACCTTGAATCCATACTCGCGCAGCTCGAACATCGGGCGCTCGTCCTCCTTGGCGCCTCCCTTCGGCGCGAAGGTGTCACCGAGCGTCTCGGCATTAGAGTCGTCGCCACCGTTGCTGCCACCAAAGCCATCGACACTGCCAGTGCTCTCCGCTGCGCTGCCCGCGTTCCGGTAGGGCAAGTCGTAGTTGTCGTCGCCGCCTGTCGTGTCGTAGTTGCCGTTGCTGTTGCCGCCGGTCGAGCCGCTGAACGTCTCCTCCTCCTTCTTCTAGTCCGCAAACAAGTTTGCCGACATGGTAGTCGTTGTGAGTAGTAGTGGGTGTATAGTGCTTAAGTCTGTGTGGGAGCTCGTGTCGAGGCGCAGGAGAGTGAGAGAGAGACCTTCGTCGCTCGCTTGCTCGTGCGACTTCTTGTCCCTGTGACGCTCTCTTTCTCCCTTTCTCCCTTTCTCACTTTGGGGGGGGGGGGGGGGGGGGGGGGGGGGGGGGGGGGG
>JAASFY010000856.1:0-14835 GCA_023334035.1 Globisporangium okanoganense
CAACCCCAGGTCCAACCCCAGATCCAGGTCCAGATCCGGCCCTCGCGTCACGAAGTCGCTCTGGAGCGTGATCGAGCAAGCCTCGAGCTTCCTTTCAAGCCACTGTATTCCCAAAGGAAATATCGTGCGTGCTTCAAACTTTCCACAACATTTTTACAGCAACTTGTTCAAATGTTCTTAATAAACTGCTCGGCTGGACACAACGAATTCTGGAGCATTATTGCGACAAGATTCTCGTTGCAAAGAACAGGAATCTTTAAGGCAATGATCTCCAAGCAAGAGCCTCAAGCAAGAGCCTCAAGTGCCTGGGTGTCCTTGCCAAACACTTCAACTTGGTTGGAGTGCTGCTGGTGGTTGACAAACGCTTCTTTCACACCAACGCTCTCAGTTTCGAGCCTCAATCACGCTGCGTCAGCCTTGGCGTGCATCTCCATCACGCGTGAGGCCGTGGACGCGAGCTTGACCATGAGCGCGTACTGGGCCTGCGTCACGTCGTGGTCCTGCGTGTCCACACAGCAGACCGTCCCAACCACAAGATTGTCGGACGTGATGAGTGGGAATCCGCAGTAGAAGCTCACGCCGCCGCCCTGGACGTGCGACATGCGGCTGAAGCGGATGTCCGCGTTCGCATGCGGCACGAGCAGTGGCTTGTCGCTCATGATTGTGTGGGCGCACATCGAGTGTTCGCGTGGGACGACCAAGTTCTGGAACGCGGGGTCCGAGGCCGCGATCACGTGCACATCGTCTCTGTTCACGACGGTCACCATGCCCGCCGTGCACTGGAGCTCTTTGCGCGCGATGGAGCAGATGATCTCGAGCTCCGGGACGTTCATGATGTCCGAGAGCCGCCGCTGGCGTTTCACAAAGCCCAGGCGGTGCTCCTCATTGACTGGGACGGGAAAATTGGGCGCACTGGTCTCCAGTTCGTCCTTGTAGGATAATGGGAACGAGCGGCACGTGTTGTTGCCCAACACGCACTCATCTAGGCTAAAGGGCTTGACGTACAGCTCTCTGTCCAATGCGTTGAGCAAATCCTGATCCGTCTTTGTATCCTGGGATCTGGACTTGGACTTGGGTTGCCTGTACTGGTGGTCAGCTGAGCTTTGAGTTGATATGCTGGAGCCTAAGTCCAATGGTTCGTGCTGCTGGGCCAACAGGCTCTTAATCACCTGGATGACTGCGCGCTTCCTGTCATCGTCGACCGCGTTATCGAACGAGTCCCGTAGCAAGTCAGCGAGCAGCTTGTTGGCCGGGATCGCATTGGGTGCATCACGCTGGATCGTGGTCGGCGAGATGGTGCCCATGAGCAAGTTGTCGTAGTTGGCGCCGTCCACACGACGCGCACACGTGAGGCAGACGCGAACTCGGGGCATGTGCGTGTGCGCGCGCTCGACCTGCTGCTTGCTGGAGCACTTGTCGCACACGCAGTAGCCGCACAAGCGACACCGCTGGGACTTGGCTGTGAGCACCGAGAGCGCAACTGTGCAGCAGATGCAGTGCGTATTGGGTGGCGTGAACGCCTTGGCGTCGACCAGCACTTGGGCTCCTAGGCGGCGTCTTCGCACGATCATGGGCAGACAGCACGTGGCTTTCGCCATCTTCATGAGGCGCTTCGTGATCGTGCTCTTGCTGGCCAGCTGCCGACCGCCTTGTTGGCTCTTGAAGAAGAGCTTGCTGGTGCCAGTGTTGGCGGTGGGGTCCGCGTACTGCGCGTAGAAGACGATCCACACGAGCCCGCGCCTGTCGTCCGCGACCACCGAGTAGCCGGCCGACATCTCCTGCAATTGGTTGGTGCTCGTGGGCAGCTGCTGATCTTCCTGGCTCTTACCACTGTGGCTGATTGAGCTCGTCGTGACGGGCAACAACACGTCCTCGGGGTACAGTGAGTGCATCGTGAGCAGAAACTTCTTCTTGTCGGCCTGCGGCTGGAAGAAATCGAGAAAGCACCAGTGCTCCCGGCGCGCAAACACGTGAGCCTTGGCGAACGTCGCGGTCTTGACCATCAGGTCAAAGCAGCCCTGGCTCCTGTTGTTCCGGTTTTCGTCTCGCTCTTGGGAATGACTGGCTGTGGCGAGCCGCGTGTTGACTCGGTGCACAACCTTGCCAGAGAGGAAGCTCGGGCCGTGGAGCTCCTGCATCGCGGCCTCGAACCGCGCGCTTGTGGTCGTGCACAAGATGTGCTGCATCTCCGAGATCGAACAGGCCACGCTGCCGGACGCCATGATGTGGTGCACTTTGCCGTTATTTTTGCCACTGGACCGCGTGTAGATGCCAAAGTCGCCCAGCGTCTTCTTCTTGTCCCAGACGGCGCTCCGGCCGGCGCGCACGTTGTCCCAGTCGATGGCGGCGACGGCCCGGCGTGCGGCCTCGGCGAGGCGACGGTCCGAGAGCTGGACATGGCGGTTGGGACTTGGGGTGCTGTGTGGCTCGTGGTGTACCGCAGTGGTGGCTCTGGACCGCGGTCTTCTAGCTTCGCTGTTATTGTTGGCTCGACGCCGCTCTTCCAGCAGATGCGAGTGCCCGTCGGACGTGCGGGCTGGCTGGACTTGAGCCATCTCGCGTGAGTGACGAGTGAGTGCGGCCTGGAGTGCGGATTCGAAAATGACGAGGGCGGTTGAGAGCCTAAAGTAGCGCTGGGGACCGTGAGCAGTTTCCTTGGATTTTTCCAGATTCTAACTGAGAAAAATGTAACGGAGATACATTACCGGTTGCAACAACTTTGTCGTAGACGTGCCGTTACACTGAGCCCTGACCACCACGAGACTGCGCTTGGAGAAGTGCGATCACAAGCGTTGCTGGGCAGATGAAGAGCTCACCATACGCTCACGAAGCTCTTCCAGGCTTGGTGTGCAATCCGTCACTCGGAAGACGGAGCGTGGTTGTCTGCAAGTTGTGTGTGACGACGATTGATTTCGAGGCGAGTCCTTTCATTCATTATCTGACCAATACCGTTTACGACTTGACACAGCAATAGGAGCAGTTTCAAAGGATTTTACCTCCTAAAGTTATGGTCCACTGTATCATAATAGAGATATTCGACTAAATCCTAGACGGTTTCAGAGGGCTATATATAGATAGATCCATCAGGATAGAACTTTCCTGGCAACACGCACTTGTCTAAATCACTAATCTTATATATTGCAGTTCGACAACTATAGATTGCAGTGGGCGTACACGTGGTGTACGGAGCGTTTCATCATCCATTTGTCGAAGATCGGCACGGCGAACCAATCAGAGCGAATATAAATTTCACGTGAATTTCTCCAATTCCGACAATAGCGAGGTCGCTATTTTGACTGTGTTGTTTTTTATCGCTTGTTGATAAACGAAACGATCCCATGCACAACTTGGCCTCCAACTGATCCTGCTGCTAGGGAAAACCAGGGGGTGATGAAATTGAGGGAATGAACGAATTTCAGATATTTGTTCATCAAGTTTCACTTCAAACTGCGGCGTTGTTTTCCAGTCGTATTTGTGTGAAGATACTGAAGCGATGATGACAAACAGCAGTTTTGACTTATTCGTTGCCACGGGTGGTCGCGGCGATTCATCCGGTCTTCTCGCGGCTGCTCAAAGAGCCCAGGAGAAACCTGCGAGTCGTTGCTGTAGCATTGCCACACCGAGCAGCAGCAAAGCATGTTTAATGTCCTAAAACAAATAATGTACCCACGCCGCACCAGGGGGCCGCTGTTCTTTGTTGTGTATCCTCACAAGAAATACTAGCGCTCTCTTCAATGAGAGCACCGGGTCGCAGGACCATTATCGCTTCTTTAGCACTAAGGTGACGAAGGTATTTTCGCACTGCGTGGCTGTCCTCCGAACTTCCCCACCCGATAGAGTTTTCTCTATTGGATCTCGTCTTCCTGTGCGTCTCGTCTTGCGCCACGATGAGCACTGGTAAGATCTACAGATATGAACCGGTAAGAATGTGAAGAAATGGAGGGAGCTTTTGGTCCCTCCATTTCTTCACCTTTCACTTTAAGCTTGTCCCCACTATGCTCTCAGAAGGGCCAAAACCTCCCGGTATTGCTGATGATTGCCCGTACAAAAAGGGAGGTTTTGGCTCTTCTGAGAGCATAGTGGGGACAAGCTTAAAGTGAATGTCGCCCACCCCGGTAAATTGTAAAAATTTTGGCAAAAAATATATCTTCTCAAATTTTCAAAAATGTCCAGAATTATACTGTCGTTCGAAATGCTCTATTGTTCATTTTGTCATAATTATGAGAATCTCTTATGCCTGTAAACAATGAAATTCAAGCGCAAATGTCTTTGAATTTCATGCTCAGAGCCGCTTGTAAAACTTGCCCCGCAGTTGCATCACCTTGGCCGCCGTGGCCGCGAGCTTGGTCATGGCGTCCACCTGCGGCGCCGTGAGCTCGTCCCTGGAGCTGAAGTCCCCGCAGCAGAGGGTGCCCACGACTACGTCATCCGCCGCGCTCTTGAGCGGGAACCCGCAGTAGAAGCGCAGGCCGCGCTGCACCATCGCAAAGTCGCGGAAGCGCGGGTCCTGCTCCGGATGAACCACCAGCAGGGGCTCGTCGCTCAGCACCGTGTACGCGCAGAAGGACTCCTCACGTGGCATGATGGTGTGGCGGTACATGGCGCTGTTGGTGGCCACGACGTGCGTCAAGTCGTGCTCGACGACCGTGACCATGGCCACGGCGCACGCGAGCTCCGTGCACGCAATGGAGCAGATGATCTCGAGCGCCGAGACGTCCTCGTTGGCCGCGTCCGCGAGCTGCCGCCGCTGCTGCTGCAGGTGCTGGCGCGCCATCTTCGACCGATGGGCGTCGTCGCTGGTCATGGGGTAGATCTGCACAAGCAGTGGCGGTGTGGCCGCGTGGCGGTAGTCGTGGTGGCTCTTGTACTGTGAACTGCTCGTCACGTAGCTGCTCGTGCCGCTGTTAGTGAAGTCGCCAACGTCATCGTACTCATCTGCTCTTGTGTCTGTGTAGATACAGATGCCCTTCGATTCTTTCTTTGGCTGCTGCAAGTGGTGGCGGGTGAGCGTCAGATGCGTCTGCAGCGCTCTTAAATAGTCTGCTTCGGACCGCGGGTTCGTGTGTGCGAACGACTCGCTCCTGTTGTCCATTGACGAGGACGACGCGCGTGGTGAGTCAGCTGATGGTACTGGCGACGTCCTCGTCTTCTTCTTATTGTGTCTTCTCCGGTTGGCGTCACTGTCACTGTCGTCGTTGTCCAAGACGTACTTGATGACCGACATGACCGCCTGCTTCTTGTTCTCCGGCCCCGTGTGGAAGATGTGGTCCAGCAGATCCGCCATGGACGACGTTGGCGCGCGCGTCGTCCCTTGGGTCGGCGGCGCTCCTGATGACAGAGCCGCGTCATCCTGTTCATCTTCGATGGACACGCGCTCGTAGATGGCTTCGTCGACGCGCCGGATGCAGGGCTGGCACACGCGCGTGCGCACGATGGGCGCGTGCGGATTCTCGACCTCGACCTCCTGCTCGAGCGAGCACCTGTCGCAGACAAAGTAGCCGCACGAGTGGCACCGCGTCTTGGCTTTGAACAGGTGCAGCGTCGCCGTACAGCAGATGCAGAGCGGGTTCGAGAGTGTGAACACCTTGGTGTCTCTGGGCGAGAGCACCTCGAGCCGCTTGCGGCGCACGATGATCGGCAGCCGCGTCGCGGCGCGCGCCATGGCCAGCAGGTGCATCTTGAGCGTGAGCTTGGACGCCTGGCGCCTCAATGGGCTGAACGACGTGCAGTCGTCGGCGAACTTGGAGTAGAACGTCACCTGGAGCTCGCCGCTGGTCGTCTGATGCGGATCGGCGGACACCAAATAGGCGGCCGTGATGCCTTGGAGCTGCTCGGCGGAGCGGAAGAGCCCAGTCTTGGATACTGTTGACCTCTTGGAGT
This sequence comes from Globisporangium okanoganense, assembly GCA_023334035.1. Taxonomy (NCBI): domain Eukaryota; phylum Oomycota; class Peronosporomycetes; order Pythiales; family Pythiaceae; genus Globisporangium; species Globisporangium okanoganense. The sequence goes on from JAASFY010000856.1 coordinate 5,881, forward strand.
TGTCTGGGATGTGGAAGCACGGACTGAGCGACGACATGGTGACCGTGAAGCCACTCTGAGTCTGGCTGGGCTGGTAGCTCTCGAGATAGGACCACTGCTGCGCCTTGGCAAACACGTGCGCCTTGGCGAACGTCGCGGTCTTTGCCATGCACCCGGGGCTTGTACTTGGGTTCACAGAGCGCTGGGACGACCGGAAAGTTTCATTGGTGCTCGCCATCATCACTGAGCCCCGGCCAAACGGTACGTGGTTGTTGGTATTGCTACTCACAACGGTGCTGGACCGAGAGCGATGCACGATCGAGCCCTGGAGGAACGCGTCGCCGTAGAGCTCGGCCATCGCAGCCGCGTACTTGGCGTCGGTCGTGGGCCGCAGGATCGCGCGCAGCTCCGAGACCGAGCAGGAGACCGTGCCGACTGCCATGACGTAGTGCATCCCGCGACTCTGGCGCGTGAAGATGGAGAAGTTGGTGCTCGCCGACACTTTCTTCTTCTCGTCCCAGAGCGCCGTGCTATTGCGCAGCTGGCGCCAGTCGATGCGGCTCGTGGCCTGGACCGCGATCTGTGCCAGGCGCTCGTAGGACAACTGCGTGGCCCGCGGCTGCTCTAAGTACTCCGCAGTCTGTAGACTCGGACTCTCTTCTTCGTCTTCCTCGGTGGTGGAGCGACGGGACATGGAGGCCTCAGGCGAGAGCTCAGTCGAAGCCTTGGGCTTGGCGGCCTGGCTGAAATTCTGGACCATAAAGTGGCTGAAGCCGAGGCTGTTCATCACCGCGTGCGACATGGTACAGTAGTGCGAGAAGCGAGCGAGAGGAGACCAATTCGAGAGTGGAGAGATACTACTGAGGAGGCAGAGAAAGAAGAAGAGGCGCGTGGCTTCTTTTGGCTTGTCTGCTGTGTTGGAAGGCGAAAAGAGCCATCAGGTGTCTTTCAAGGAGAGCAGACAAAGAACCGAACGTTTCCGCTACTAAACCATTTCCCATCACCTCCAGCCAGTGGCTCCTTGGATTTCGCTAATAGCCTCAGATGACAACCTGACGAAGCTTCCTTTGGTTGGCGACGAAGTAAATTGAAACGAGCCACCCACTGCAAAGATGGCTTCACACAAGGCAGTTCTCTCGAACAAGACATGAAGTATCATAATGATCTAAGAGATCTTGTTGTTCATTGTACTTTTCAAGATCATCAAGCCCAGACGAAGAACTCACACGAGCCCAGGAGCTCACGAGCCCAGCTCTTCCAGCCAGCGCAACGGATGGTGGTGTGTGAATAGACAGACAGCAATGGAGACGCGCCGGTGGCGTGAGATTCCTAAGGCTAACGAAATACTGATTGGCTGGGTGAGAAGAAGGAGGTGGCGAAATGGCACGCGACCAAACTGGACAGAGAGCCAATACTGCGCCCTTCGGTGCAACATGGATTCAGTTTTGCGCTTGCGTGAACGCCAGGTTCACCCTTTATAATGAGAAATCGCCAATCTTTCCGATAATATAAAGGTATGGACATATAAACTTGTGTATCAAAGTTGCCGTATTACATTAAATAGAAGGGGTTTTGCATTCAACCTGGTGAATTTCGCATGAAGACTTCGCTTGAGGCGCTGATGGGCTCCACCGAGGCTTCGACCAATGGCCAGCGTGCGGTCCGCTGCGTCCACAACGCGTGGCCTTTTTTTCAACTGCGCAGTTCAGCATCCGCATCTGGGAGCGCTGGACCGCAGCAGTGCTTGGGACGCTCCGCTTCAGTCACTTGTTCCCCCAAAACAGCTCTTGCCCACCTCAACTCCGGCTCGTAGCTCCACCTCGCTTGCTTTGTTATATATAACACTAATGTTCAGTGTGTTTTGAGCATGTGCTGCTTGTTACAGGAATCTCGCACTCGCCGAGCCCAACAATAGTGTGCTCATGTGCATCAACATGTGCGAGCAGATCTTTTGTTACAGTATTAATACCGAGCACGTGATGCAACACGCAACGCCATCATCAGGGGCGCTTCGACGCTGCTTGGATCCTATGCCAGTTCTGCTGTGTGCAATGCACCAGATCGATACACGCTCAGGTCAGGACACTCGCTTGCAAATCCTTGGCCATAATTGACGTCTATATGTGTAATTTATTCCAAACCCTGTGCCAAATAATGTAAATACTGTAATTTATTACCAAACGCTTGGCTACTTTCGCAGCCCCCCTCAACACAAAAATGCGGGATTTCCCAATGTGAAGAAGCCGCGAAGTCGCGCGCATAAATCCGTCGTCGTCACGCGGAGAGCTCCACGCAGGCGCCCCTGTGTATCTGCTAGTGACGCGCCTCTACGTGCAGATCATGGACTTCCTGCGCCTCATCTCGGACGACCTGCAGGCGCTGCGCGGCGAGACGAAGAAGAAGTACCCGGTCGTGCGCGAAGCCATCGACAAGGCTGCCGAGACGCTGCCGTACCTGCAGAACCAGTACGCGGCCGTGCTGCGCGTCGAGGGCGCAGCTCCCGGTCCCGGCCACGTGCTGTTTAAAAGCGAGAGCATCCTGCGGCCGTTCCTGCTGGCGTGCAACCACACGAACGCGTCGCACAAGATCATCATCCTGGCGCTCGTGAGTATCCAGCGGCTCGTGAGCTGGGACGCGATTGAACAGTCCAGTGTCGGGAGCATCTTGCGCGTGTTGCAGATCCAGGCGGAGAAGAATTCGCATGTGGACGTGCAGGTCAAGCTGCTGCAGACGCTGCTGCAGCTCGTCACGCTTGGCTACGAGGAGAAGACGACGGCGACAAGTACAGACGACCACACCGGCAGTGGCGGTAATAGTGCCCGGAGTGGCCCATTAAGTGGGCTCACACTGCATTTGAATGGGGCTCAGGGTGCCCCGATTACCGTGACTACCGTGACAACATCAGCCGAGGCCGAGAACGCGCTGGTGGGCAATGAGGACCTCGTGATGCAGGCGATCTGGATCTGCATCCACCTCCATGGCGCGAGCAGTGGCGCAAACTCGGTCGTGGGCAACACAGCGGCCATGACGATCCGCCAGGTGGTCTCGCTCGCGTTTGGGAAAGTGCACAAGAGCCCCGAGGCCAAGCACGTGGGCGTGCTCGTGTTCCAGGAGCTCTGCTTCATGAGCCGCGAGGAGAGCGGCGTGTGGCTCAAGCGCACGGCGACGTCGCCCATGAGCGCGGCGCTGGGCGTCGAGCTGCTCGAGACGATCCTGAGCAGCCACCACCGGCTCTTCCGCGACGACGCCGAGTTCAACGCCGTGCTCAAGCAGCACGTCTGTTCGCTCATCCAGACGGCGCTCGAGATGGGCTGCGTCGACAAGCACGCGACGTCCAGCAGCAGCAGCAGCTCCAGCGGGCTCACGCTCGGCTCGTCCAGCAACTCAAGCAACAACAACAGCAACTCAGGTGGGCCGTTCTTCCCGCTGCTCGTGCGCGTCATGCGGCTCGCGAGCATCGTGCTGTGCAATTTCTGCGACATCCTGGCCGACGAGTGCACGGTCATCATCCGCGGACTGCTGGAAATCATCGCCACGGGCGCTTATTACCAACCTGGGAGCCTCAAATCGCCCAGTCATTCGAAGATCACGGCCCAGGACGTGAAAACCTTTCTGACCCATTCCAGTAGCACGAGCTCCAACAACCTCAACTCATCCAGTAACTCCGGTGGCGTGAATGGGAACGTGAGTTTCGTCACGTGGCCCGTACTGCTGTCGCTCGAGGTGCTCAACCGCGTATGTCTCGAGCCAACCATGGTGGCGGCCATCGCGCAGTACGCGGACCCCGTGGTGCTGCACATCGCACGCACGATCTCGTCAGTGATCACGTCGTCCCCACCCGTGGACTTTCGCTCGCTGGGCAACGACTCGCTCGCCTCGCCGCGCTCCGGACTCGAGCTGCTGAACGACCAGGACACGCCAGCGTTGCAGCAGTTCTTCAGCGCGATTCGCGTGGCCATCACGTGTCAGAGCAATCTCGTGGCGTCGATCTTCGATCTGTCGCGGACGACGGACGACCCAGTGCAGAGCGACTTGCTGAGCAATCGGTGCGTGAGCCCCATCGCGCCGCACGTGATCCACGCGTCGAACTGCATGATGCGCCACTGCCGCGAGGTCGAGCTCATCACCATGTCGCTTAAGTCGTACCACGTGCTCGCAACGATCGCGTCGCGATTGAGGTCCAACGTGGAATCACAAACTTCGCTCGAGGACAGCGCCAAGAAGATGGACGACGTGGTGATCTCGTGTCTGAAGGCGCTCTGTGCGTTCTCGTTCCCACTGCCAGACAGCATCAAGAGCAACACAAAGGCGCTGTCGATCGGGTCCGGAAGCTCAGGTTTGATCGACCAGCTGGACGACAGTGTCGGAGATGAAGGCGAAAGCTGCATCGTCGTCATCACGTGGCGCGAAGTGCACGCCATGAAAGCACTCTTTGGTGCTGCCCACATCATGGAGGAAGAGCTGACCGAGCTTGAATGGTGCGCGCTGCTTGAGGGCTTTGAAATCGTCGTCGGGCTCACGGATTCCAAGCTGAAAGGTGGTCAGAACAAAATCCCGACCAAGAACTACCGCATCAGCGCGTTTCGCGTCGAGGACGAGGACGTCGAGCAGCAGCTCGTGATGCTCGGCAACTCGATCGTCGAGTTCTTTCGCGACGCGCTCAAGCTCAGCAGCACGGCGCTGCGCAAGCTGCTCGGCGCTGTGCGCAAGGTCTGCTGGGACCAGGTCGGCCTACCGCTCCCAGTACGCGACAACTCGAGTTTCATCACCTCCAGGGCCGCTGTTTCCTCAGGGCTTTCGACTACTAGTAGTAGTACAGGAGGCGTAACCGGCGGCAAGACTGACATAGCAGACTTGCCTGCGCTGCCCAACAGCCACCACATGCGGATCTACCAGAACTACCTCGGCGTGGGGCTCACAGGTTCGGGGACGTTCATGCCGTGCTTTGCATTACGTATGCTGACACAACTGGCGTCCAGCAGCAAGCGGTGCTTTGAAGAAGTCATGAAGGAGCTCGTGCTCATGAGCACGTGCGTTCCCCCGCAGACTTCGTCGTCGTCGTCTGCGTCCCACTTCCCTCAGCTGAACCAGTTTCAAGTGTTCACGACCGACAACATCCTCCACCTGATGGAGAGCGCGCTCACGAACGCAGTCAACAGTTTGTCACCGACCTCCAAGGCGCCCAGCCAGGGCAATCTCGCGGCGATCGAGGCGTATGCGCGCGAGAACCCACCGCTGCCACATGTATTCGACCAGCAAGAGCTTTTCAAGCCGCTGTCCAAGCTCATGCGGTCCGACATGAAAGACCGGGCGCTGGCGGGGATCCTGGATCTGCTGAATTCCTGCGGCCACCTGGTCAGCACTGGCTGGCCGCTCGTGCTCGGCGCGATCCAGGAGGCCGGCGAGATCGGCGACGCGAAGACCCAAGTGATCGCGTTCAAGTGTCTGCGCGTGATCGTCGACGACCTGCTGGTCGCGATCCCAAAGGAGTATTTAAGAAACTGTGTTACGTGCATCGGGCGCTTCGCGTGCTGCGCCAAGGACGTGAACATCAGTCTTACGGCCGTGAACGAGCTCTGGAGCGTTGCAGATATAATTGGCAAGCAGAAAGCCCGCACACACGGCGATGGTGATAATGGTGGTGGCGCGTACTGGATCTGTGCGTTCGGCGAGCTCTCGTACGTGGCGCTGGACAACCGCACCGAGGTGCGCAACTCGGCGATCAACACGCTTTTCGGCACGGCGGTGACGTACGGCGCACAGTTTGAGCTCAAGGAGTGGCAGATGTTCATCGACGAGACCGTGCTCCCACTAGCAGCCAAGCTGAACCAGGGCCGAGACTCGAAGCTCATGGGCTCTGCTGGGTCGTCAGAGTCCAAGCCCCCATCGTCAGCTGGAGGTGGAGGGGGCTATGTGATGCACCACTCGCGCGACAATGTTGAGAAGCAGTGGGACGAGTCGCGCGTACTCATGCTCACGGGCATCAGCCGCGTGCTGCAGACGAACTGGCAGTACCTGCTCGCGCACGCGTCGTGGTTCGCCGTCGTGTGGCGCCAGCTGCTCTCACACGTGGCGCGCAATGCTGAAAGCGGCCGGTCGAAGGAGGTGGTGCTCGCGTCGGTCAACACGCTCCAGACGCTGTTGCAGGTCTCGTCCTCGGGCGACTTTGACCTAATCGCGCAGTCGCAGCCAGTGCGAGCGGGGGCGGGGATGCGCGTGGTTGGTGGCGCACTGGTCGCCTCAGCAGCACCAGCTTCAGGCTCGAAGCGACCGACCACAGCATCAGCATCCCCAGTCCGCGACCCTGTACTATGGGAAGAAGCGTTCAACCAGCTGCTGCAGCTCTGCGACGACCGATGCAAACCAGGCAATGGTGGCACGAACACAGTGGTGTGGAAGGAAGACGAGGAGCAGGAGATCGCAAGCGCCGTCGTGTCAGTGCTCGTGACTTTGTATACACAGGCGAAAGAGCACGAGTTTAAGGAAGAACACAACGTGACGCGGCTGCTGGACCTCTTTGAAGTGCTGCTCATGCGCCACGTGCTGCGCAGCGACGGTGTCGAGGGCGGGAAGGCCATGATCGCCAACATCACGACCAATAGTCTCCAATCGCGCGTGCTCAACGCCTTTGAAGAGTGCGATTCTTTCTCGTCGCACCCACAGGTACACACGAAACTGTTGGACCAACTGGTGAATTACGTGAGCGTGTCGTCGTCGATCAACCTGGTGTTCTTCACGCGCCACGCGCTCACGTCACTGGCCAAGCTGTACGCGAGCGTGTCGTCGGAATCCCGCGGCGACCGCTTCCTAGAAGTGTTGTTTTGCATCCAACCATTCCTCAAGGCCGACGGCGAGTCGACAATGTTGGCGAATGGGGAGTTATCATCATCGTCGTCACCCAGTAAACCGCAGTCTGCATCCCAGAAAGCGGCGTCGCAGCTCTGGAAGCACGCGTTACGCGTGCTGCTCGTGCTCGTGTCCCACGGTCTCGTGGCCGTGCGTCTGAAGCAGTCGTGCTGGCAGCCGCTGCTCGCGACGATTAATCTGTTCCTCAAGCCCGGGAGCGGCACGTTGCCGTCCTACGTGCAGTGCGAGGAAGACGAAGTGCTGGTGCTCAGTGTGCTCGAATGCATGGTGGACAGCGTCATCGCACTGCTGAGCAACAGCAGCGACATTAAGGCGGAAGCGGGCTACCAGTACGCCGAGTTCTCGAGCGAGCTCATGGGTCTGCTCTGCTCGGGGGTCGACGCCACACGGCACAACAAACAGTTCATCAAGTGCTGCGTGCGCCAGCTGGCGACGCTGAGCATCCAGCGAAAGGACGACGAGCTCTCCGAGCTGGCGCAGCTCAAGCTCGTCAACTGCTGCTCGATCGCGCTGCACGCGTTCTCGTCGCTCGAGAACGCGTCCACAGTCTCAACAGCGATAGACAGCAGCCTAGCAAAGACCTCTCGTCCTCAGATTACCTCCACCGCGTCCTCAGACGAGGCGTCCACGGCAGCCCGCGAGCGCGTGGTGATCCTGCTAACGAGCTCGTCGGAGGTGGCGATGAGCCCGCGACGCGTCCTCGAGCTCTTCCCGGCGCTCTGCGCGTGCATCTCGTCGGCGGACCTCGAGGTGCGGCTGCTAATCCAGAAACTGCTGCTGGACGCCCGTGTCTCGGAGTTCTGTCTCGACGTGCTCAGCCGCAGCGAGCAGCTTGGACAGCAGAAGAATCAGCAGCCGAGCCGCAGTCCGCGCTAACGAGTGAGTGCCATGGAGAAAACAATCCCAGGACGAACAATGCAAAAAAATATCAGACGTTTGAAGCAAACTAAAGTGTATCCATGTCACAAGCAACAAGTATTAATTCAGAACACTGGGGATGGCCCCCAGCACCAGCACTGCCAGCCTTGGTCACCCCCAGGAACGCAAGCCCTGTACCTGTAGCTTGCATGAAGCTGATCGGATACTTTGGCAAGTGAGCTTAGCCTGTTGGCTCTCTCTTATTCGGACAGATGTGCTGACGGTCTCTACGGGATACGAGAGGCATGTCACTGCATTTTATCCTCTGGCGTGCGTTGCTAATTGATTGCCAGGTGGGCAAGAAGTTGGATGAAAAGGCGCAGAGCTGACGACAGACGACCCACATGTTACATCCAGCAGTCGATTTGGATCGCATACAGGATCGTCCCCATATCAAAAGGTTGCGATACAGAACTGGTAGGGAGTTCACTGGAGTATTGACGATTGCGTGGGGCTCACAAGAGCTCAGGGCCAAACAGCCAAGACGCCGCGTAGCGAACGCCTGAACAGTGAGGCAGCAGCCAGGATTTCTTTAGTTTCATTGACCTCACGACGCCGCGCAAGTGGACATAGGTCGTCAGTACTGTAGCCGCCACGTACCTACGTTGAACCGGGTACAGCAACACACACACGCAGAGAAATGTGGTCGAGCCGTCCAGGACAGAAGAACGCTGACTGGCTGAATCTCATTCGAAATGACTGGTGCAAAAGAGCCAATTGCTCGAATGCGAACTGATCAAGCGAGTGAACTGGAGAGCGCAGCGTGCTGCCACTTGCATGAGGTGTTGTCGCCACGTGCTGGTAGATAAGGTGGTCGAAATAAAGGCGCGTGATGCAAGACACTCGAACAATCTTGAGCAGAATTGTTCAAGCCGCGGGATAATTTCGCTGATAATTGTTATTTTTCGTTGACAATTGAGGCGCAGTCGTCAGCAATTGGACTATACGAGCCAGCGATGCCAGCAGACAACGCGCCTTCGCTTGCTGCATACAGTAGTCAAGACATAGTCAAGACAGCTCCGTCTCCATTGATTGCGAGTGGCGCCGCATTGTACAGTCACACCTCCCATTAACTAAACCGAAAAAATGGACCTTTAACTATTACAATATACAGATAATCAAGATTAGGATGATTACGAAATGCAGGTAAAATGAGTGATTGTAAAATCTACACTGATAGCTGCTGAATAG